>VWZZ01004643.1:707213-738023 GCA_013399095.1 Psophia crepitans | reverse complement strand
CCTTCCTCCCTTCCTCCCTTCCCTCTTTCCCTTTAATTCATTCATCTCTAAGCAAGCTTTTCCTGTTTACAACCTCTCTAAAACACTTACAAATGATATATCAAGAGGAATATTAATTGCACATGCAGCTTGTTCCATTCATAATGTTCATCTCACAGCGAGCATCACCTAGAGTCCACTTATGACATATTAATAACACAGATAACAGACTTGACATTCAGAACACTCTCTCTAAGTGACTTCTCCCACTCCCAACCCTACTTGTATTGGTTCAGGAGAGAAGACGCTGTCACATATAACTTTCTGATGAAGAGGGTAATACATTTAATAGATATCATAAAACTATACTGGGTATCAGTATCAATCTTTGAATCTGTTGTGACTGCAAATATGTAGATGAGATGTCTATATAAAATGTTGATATATCAACACATCAGTCCTCATTTACATCTATTGCGTTATACAGGATGAAGGGGTTTTGTAAAGTTATGTTGATGATGTCTGGATTTATGAAGCAGGTGCTGGTGTGTCGAGTCTTATCTGCCTGTTGTAGACTGAACAGTCCCAGTTGGCTTTGTTCCAGTCCCAGAATACATACAGGCAGAACTGGAGATTTTCCACTATCAAGTGTTCAGAAACGTCACCCAACTCAAAATCTGCTGGAGAATTTAGTCCTTTTCTTCAGCAGCTGTGTTGAGCTAGGAATGGCACAGGGCGTTCATTTGTGGGCATTTGGCACAGCAGAGAGGTTGATGGATTGGAGCGTGTTAAGAGAAAAGCAACAGAAAAGGACATAAGAGTTGAAGAGGCTGATTTATGGGAAAAGATAAAAGGAAATCAATGTAGAGGGAGAACTCTCTCAGGCTCTGGTACTTATATGAGCTCCAGGATTTCTCAGCTTTCATGTCCTCACTGCCTGAGAGGGAAGCACTTTGATCCCACTCTACAGAGTTTGGACCTGAGAGAATCAGAACGTTGTCTCAGATCGAGGCAGCCTGCCCTGTGCTTGCACCTGCCTTTGCCTCTAGGTCTTTGACCATCCTATGGACCTGCTGGGAGCAAATTCCCTCATGTTGTGCATTTTGAGTGTCTCCGTGAAAGTCCTGCAAGTGAAAGGGCAGAAGCCAGGGATTCCCACAGCACAGAGCCATGGGTGAGTGGGGCAGAGATGATGTGGCATGGTTGCTGGCTCCAGTCTGGCGCATTACAGTGCATAAAACTGGAGTAACATGGTGATGGAACAGAGCTGTGTCCTGAGTGGAGGTGAGCTGAGAAGTTTCCTAGATGAGGATAAAGGAAGAGGACATACGCAGAGGACTGGTGTCGTTGCTTTGGGAGCATCCCGCTGGAGACAGGCTCAACCCTCCAGCCTGGCAGACTGCTGTTATTGCTCCTGTGGTTATAACTATAATCTAGTGGTCTGAAGGAGGGTTGCCACATGTTGGTGATGCTGATACAATTTCTGCATTCATCCAAGGCCCTGAAAGCTGCAGAAGCAGTTCCTGCTGAAACGTGGAGGAGGATGACCTGACGGTTGTTCATGGAGCCGCACTGGGCAGCATGTTGTACCCTCCTGCTACTCAAGCATGGGATGAGAGGAATCTGTGATGGTCTTCTAGAATATTCAGGAAAATAAATGGGACATTGATCTGAAGAATTTGGGACCTACCAGCCAAGAGGTGAAGAGCGAGGGAAGCGCTGCGGGTCAGAGCTGCACACATGGCTTTCACACCAGCACCTGCAGGACACTGCAGGGTTTGCTGGGAGGAGGGATCCAGGCTCCATCCCTAATGCTGGGGCAATTCATGGCGGGGAGGCTGGGGCTGTGCCTGCTCTCACTTGCTCTCACTGGCCTGTTTTTTCCTCAAAGCCCTTCACAGAGCGAGTGCTGTATCCATGGCAGTCGGGGGGTTCCTACTTGTGGCTTTCTTGCATGTCATGGTCAGCAAGAACCTTCTGAAGATGCAGGGTTTCAAGGGAAGCTTGGATTTTCCTGCCTGGAAAGCCACAAGCTCTTGACACAGGAATGCAGCAGAAATCCCCATTATTAGCAGCTATTTTTTTTTTATTTCCATTTCCGATCGTGCCTGGGAGAGCATTGGTCTCACATCTGCATATAAAGCAATTGCAGCCACACAAGGTGCTAAAGGATTGTCCTGCACACACAGAGGGAAATATTGTGGCACCTAAAATATTGCCTGGGAGCTGCAAAAATGGCAACAGCGATTTTCTTCAGTAAACAGTAACATAACCACTGCTCAGTAGGCTAAATTTGTCACCAAAAGTCGCATAAACATGCACTTTACGGAGCAGTTAGCACGGACCAAAGGAGAGGAATATTTGGGGCATTTGTGAAGGTGGTTCTTTTTTTGATCGGAGGTTATTAGGTGAGGAAGGTCAGGGTACAGGGCACTGGGGTCTCCATATATATTCTATTTTTCAGCCATTTATTGTTTATACTGCCATTTCCCAGCATCTAGTCTCCAGAGAATTCAGCAGTGGCGTTTAGACGGCAGAAGCTGTCGGTTCTGTTTTGCTCAGGGATGTACCTGGTGCTTTGGGAAAACCGTTTTAGCTCCTTCACAGATGTAGTCCCATAGTCCCTCTCCTTCTCCTCCCTCTTTTCACACCTGCCTTTGAAATAGAGCTAGAAAAAAACCCCACAATTTTAATTTATTAGTGTTTGCAAATGGCTTTGAGATCTTTAAATGGAGGTGAGAATGTGGGGCTGCATGGCAGTAGGTAGCTGTAGTGTTGCTCAGTGTTAGGCTGGAATCACCTTCCTCGGATATTGAAAATAGTTTCTCCTCTAATTAGTGTGCTAAGTACTTGTCTTCTTTTCTTGTTTGAAGTGTCACATTTTCATTACAGCACAAACAGGCGACTCCTTAGAAAATTTCCTCGCAATTAGTAGCAAGCAGAAACTGGCTTAATTGTTTTTTAAAAAAAACAAAGTGGGAAATGGTCAAAATAAAATTACAATCTCCATTGGTTCCTGTATTTCCAGCGTGACACGCTCTGTCACACCATGGCATGACAGGAAGAGCAGCTAATGCGTCACGTTCTTTCTGTCACCGCACACATGGAGTGGCGCGTCGTATTATGGAGTGTCACTGAAGTCATGTCATTAAGCGCTGGAAATGTAAGAAAAACCACACACAATTAAAACGATCCCGGGGCGAAAAAATACTTTAAAAAAAACCCCCAAAACAAATATAACACTTTCTTACATAAAATTAATCCAGTTTTGTTTACACGAGAATGGCTACTGCAGCTGCTAGAATTTCCTGAAGGTCTTTGTCTTCGCTTCAATTATTTCCTGCTCTCGGAGATTTTGACAGTGCTGTTCAGACCATTGCAGTGCAGACGGCGTAGAGCCCGTCAGCTTGTGTGCTGCCTGCCTGGCTGTAAAACCCTACGGGAGACCAGTAAAATGTAGATTTTGCTCTGATGTTGCTGGAGGAGATGAATACTGTTCTCTCCGGCTGTACACCTCCACCTGACGTAGAACCTGGGTAGAGAGAGATATCCAGGTAAAACCTACGAGGTCTTCTCTCTGTTTCCCTGCATGACAGCCAGCTCTAGTCATTATCTCAGGAAATTATAGAATCACAGACTCATAGAACAGTTTGGGAGGGAAGGGACCTCCCAACCCCCCCAGTGCCACCCCCTGCCATGGGCAGGGACACCCCCCACCAGCCCAGGCTGCCCAAAGCCCCATCCAACCTGGCCTTGGGCCCTGCCAGGGAGCCAGGGGCAGCCACAGCTTCTCGGGGCACCCTGTGCCAGGGCCTCAGCACCCTCCCAGGGAAGGATTTCTTCCTAACATCTCACCTAAATCTCCCCTTCTTTAGTTTAAACCCACTCCCTGCCCTTGTAAACAGTCCTTTGAGGGCAGGATCTTGTCTCCTTCAAGGGAAGGAAGATGTGCAGCACTGCAGTACCAGAATGAAGACTGGTATAACCTGGAGCTTTCCTACTAGAGAATTTTTTTCCCTTCCTGGTATCAAGGCTAATTCATGGCTTTATATGACTGATCAAACACACAGAGATGCTTGCTGGCCCTTTTGCAAGCTGTCTGAACAGGGGAGTCAGGCTTCATCTGAGATAAGGGTTTCTGACGTGATCAGGGAAGGGGACATTCAAAAGCAGAGTGGGGGACAGCTATTCATAAAAGGCTACTTCAGCTTAGGCAGCCTCATTTCTTTAAAGTCTGCCCTGTTGATGAAAAGAGGACTCCTTCAGCAGGTGATTCAGAAGAAGCCAAGATACCTGCTCCAGATCCCTCCCTGGAAAAGCCACTTCTACCCCCATCAACTGCAGAGGTGCCACGGGGAGACCTTCTGCCGCAGGCACTCCTCACATCCTGTCCCGGTCTGCCCAGGGAAGCGCAGGAGCAGACGTGATGGCTCTCCTCGAGCAGAGCAGCGCAGTGTGAGGACGTGCCATGCAGGGAGGAGAACCAAGGGACGAGGCTGGCCCGTGACCAAAGAGTTACAAAATGGCCATCAATAAACCGAGGCTGGAAATTAGAAAGTCCTGAAGCTTGGAGGAGTGAGGTCCTGGAACAGGTTCCAGCAGGAGCGGTGGCGGCAAGAAGCCCACGTAGTTTTAGATGGAGCTTTATGAATAGTTTGTATTATGTGGCTGCCAGAAACAGCAAGGGCTGAATTGATGGCCGGGAAAGCTCCTTTTAAGGTGTTTTGGTCTTTGCTCCATGCTTCGCATTCTCCTGGGATTTTTTAAGGTGACCTTCAAAGGATGTCTTTTAGAAAGTGAATTCTGTCATGCTGTGATTCCTTTGCAATGTATAAAGAAACCCTGAAAGATTTTTAAATATTTGTGTTAGTTTATGCTTGACGGTTGCTCTCGAGCAAGCAGGGAAGTTGAGTCTAGTTTTGCTGGAAGCCCTGCTGGTCTTCTAATGCGTCTGTTGGGAGGGAGGCTTTAATGTCTGGACTCCTCTAGCGAGTTCGTTGTTCAAAGAATTTTAGGTAGACAGAATCTGGGAAAAGAATAAAAAATACTGCATGAAACCATCTACCTTTTTGCTTATATTATAATGGCAAATACCTTTTTTTCCTTTGTAGCTGTTTTATTTAGGTGACTCATAGAAATGTCTTAATCTTTTTATTGATTTCCCTTTCACTTATCTTCATCCTCTATTTACTTTTTTAAAAAGCTGAGTTCTTCCTAACCTTATCAGTTCACCAGTTTATGAAACTGCAATCAGTGATTTACTGATTATATGGATAATAGAGACTATTGTTAATCAAGAATATATTTATGTCAGGATGTGAATTTTGCCAGGCTCTTCAGACTGTTCTGGGGCTGTCACATAAACACAGGCACATGCATATGCCCATCATGTGGTTAATCATATTCTTGCATTATGGTGGCTAGTAATATATACTCAAAGATCTCCTGTAATTCATATCTTTATAGGAAGGAAGGTCATCTTCTGTGCTACGCCAAACTCCCGTGGTGCTTCAGCACTGATGTCAAAGCTGTAACTAAACTCTGCGTAACCCCTGTATTGTAAAAGATGCCAAACGCAATCCAGTTAGGAATTTGTAAAGGTGCTTTCCCCGGCGCAGGTGATGCACATTTTCTGTGCCAGCACTGATTTGGCACCAAAACTACAGTGCCCTTGTGGATTAAATGTAAGAGTGGATTGCAAGACAGAACAAAATGGATTATGCCATTGATTCCTAGCAAGCACGTCCCCTGTGGCGAGGCAGGTTAGAGCAAGCTGCCTCAGCTTCTCACAGTTTTTGCTGGAAATGAAATAAGGACCAATAAGTGCTTCACAGGCAATTAGCAGAGGTATGGCATATTCCAGCAATATTTTTGGTGAGATCAAGGGATCTGAATTCAAGACCTTCCAAGGGTGGCTTGGCCCAGCGTGCTTCAGGGATGCTGCTGAGTCACAGCACCCAGGGTGGGCAATATAAGCTTTATCTAAATATATGTTTGTGTTTACATAAACAAGGCAGCAACATAAAGAGCTTTATTTACCAAAATCAATAAACTTGTTAACTTGGTCTTCTCTATCAGAAAAGATTAGTAACTAATCCTTTCTCCTTCACCTTGGGGGCAGTCCAGGCACATTTATTACAAAAGAGGAACATTTCTGCATCAGCCTGGGGGATCATTAAAACAATCCTACAGACAGGACAGCTCTCTCTGCAGCTAGCGATGCCCAGCCATCAACATAGCTGTGCCTGTGCCGGTCCCATGGAGGACACTGCTACCTGTGACTTCCCAAGGGAAACGAGGACCCAGGAAAATTTTTGTAGAGCTGAAAAATTCAAGGATTGGGCTCCAAAAGGAGAGTTGCTGCCCAATGGCCCTTAGCAGGTTCTGTGCGTGCATGCGTGTGCACGTAGGGACGTGCACTTGCAGAACACTTTCTGTACTGACTAAGCCTGGATTTTGAGGGTGCCCTCAAAGGTGCAGCAGTTAATAGGAGATTTAGGGTGCCAGGGCTCTGGACAGCGGTGGGTGAGAGGCTGCAGGGCGGGTGGACCGTTGGTTAGGTCTAGGATGAACTGTTTGCATAGACCAGGTAGAAATCTCTGCAATCCACTTGGGCTTTATCAGGCTGAGCTTTGTATCCAGCTCAATCAACCATTAAGAGGGGGAATTTCCTTTTGTTCCTGGATTGTTCTTCGTATCTTCAAGACAGACAATAGGGAGATTATTTTTTTAAATAATAATTTAAGAGCTCAGTGAACACAGATTGAGCAACAATAACTGGTGGCAAATAAAAAGACTCATGATGTATGAAATGGGTAAAGGTTGCTGGCTAGGGGAAGCAATACGTCTAGCACAAAAAGCCAGGATGATCATGTATTACCCAGCTTAAAAATCCTTGTACTTATTCTTTATTTTAGAGGGAGATTGAAGATGAAATCCTCGCTTTGCTTAAGGAGAAAAAAAAAAAAAGTGGTGGTTTAATCTTTGATTTCAATGGGGTTAGTTTCTACCTCCTGAAACTTGAATAAAAGTTATTATGGTTGTTGGAAATGGAGGAACAGAATCACCAAGAGGGAGAAGAAACAACAGAGGTATGAGAGGCAAAGCTGCCTGGGGAATAGCAGAAGAAAAGGAGAGTCACAAGCTGAAAAAGATCTCAGAGAAACTTGCAGGTGAAGACTCCAGTCAGGCAATGTTTTGAAGGTTCTGTACCCTGAATTTTGGGGGAAAGCCCTGCCATGGGTTTTAAGAGGGAGCTTTCAAAAGGGCAGCTAGGCTGAGTTATGCAAAGTGAGGGTCAGGGGACAGCTAATCTGCCCTGCACAAGGAGAGAGTCTGGTCCTTGTTCCACAGCCACAATCTCACCTGGTTTAGGTCAAACTGGAAAAAGTGCATTTGAGTTTGTTTCTGCTCTGTCCCACACCACTCTTTCAAAAGCCTCAGGGAGCGACAAAGTTGCTCACATCCTTTTGTTGCAAAAGTATTCTGTTCTGGGCAGAGAACGGTTAAAGGGCAGCCTGGAAATCGTCAGAAAAGCATCAGGAGATTTTTTTTTCTTTTCCATTCGTCAATCAAAGTATCTGGTGTAATTGGTCTTTAGTGAGATGATTTATTCACAGTGTTTTAATGTGACCTAAATCCAATCTTAGTCATCATCAGCAACCATTGTTCTAGGCGCTCATTTTAATCAGATGTCTCGCTAATCCAGACTGATTGTCTAGTGTCTTTCACATACTGAGACAGGGTTCTTCAGAGCAACGAAAAAATACCCAGAAAAAGTTCTTTTCTTTGCAGTTACCTTGAGCTCGACTTTGTGTGCTGTGTATTTCTTAGCTCTAGGACACCCATGTTGTTGGCTGATTCCAGCCCAGGCTCTTTTTCAATCTTGTTCAGCTGCTATTTAACTAGGATCCACAGTCACTTTTTCTCCCATTTATTTTCTGAGTTATCTTACCAGGAGCTCTAGGCAGGGATTCACCTCTCCTCTGCTAGCCATGAAAATTGGGTGTCATCCCAGGTCCTCGCACTGAAGGAAGCAGCGAATAATTCTAGTTATTTCAGAGGTGTATTTTGGGATGGAGGAAGCATCTCTGTAGGGTGCCAGAGCCACCTCAATCCCTCCAGTATCTCAGAGGGTGAATTTAAGGGAATTTTTCCATTAGTCTCAGGCAATTCTGTTGAGGCCAGGAAGGGGAGTGCTGGACTGCTGGGACCTTGCTGGTTGTGTCATCCTGCAGCCGGCTTTAGGTGAAAAGGTGGCAAAATTTGTCACTTCCTCCTTCCTCAGTGTTCAGTTTTGCAACTTTACAGGCATTCTTTTTTTGTTGTTTTTGAAGCAACATAAAGGCTAATAATTAAACAAGCTTTGATTGTAGAAGACTAACAGGAACCTGGACTGTGGAAGATCCCACACTGGAGACGCAGAGAACTGGGGGAGCTTTGCTGGCCCAGTGTGCCCAGACCAAGAGCTGGTGGGTCCTTGGTGGTGGGGTCTGAGTTCTGGGAAACCTTGTGAGGAGGAGGTGACACCCATCACCTCCCTGCTGCAAACAGAGCATAGAGAAGGGGCAGCTGTAGCCCTGCAGCACTGGTGACAGTTTGGGGGGAAATAGGATGCTGATGAGTGTTTTGATTGAAAGTGACAGCAGATCCGTATCTAGGTTGTGGAGGAGATGTTTTGATCTTGGTTTTGGTTTTATTTGTCTTATTAATCTTTGCTCGGGAGGGTGCCATGGTCCTGTTCTAACACGATGCTTCTTGCATAATTGTAGGGAAGGGCGATGCAGACAGAACGTCTTCTTAGAGAAGTAATGGCTGCATTTTTCATACATTCCTTAACTTCTTTTTTTGTTTGTTTGTTGTGAATACCACAGTGCTGGAGGCCTGACCTCGCAGGCCCCATGCCAACCTGTGACTGTGCAGAGCAAGTTCAGGGTTCCTGGTTCAGTTCCTGGAGAACTGAATGTAATTTCTAAATAATGCCTCCAAACACAGATGTTTTCTCTCCGATTTCCCTATGTCCTGCATTCCTTGCTCTACCTCTTACAGTAGGTATGAGGCTGTTGATCAAGTGGTCGTATAAATAAGAATAGCAGTGAGTGCTTGAACCCCTTAGGGTTTCATCCTGGCGCGCTGAGTGCCCTGCCTGCTCCGCTGCAGCTTTAAATATGCCAATAACCTGATGCTTCGATGACCACTGTAATTTCGCACTGTTCTGCACCATTCAGAGCTGACCCCTCACATTTTGAACTGTCTGATCAAAGATACTGAGAAGTGGCATTGCCAGTTCAAGGCAGGGGAAACTGAGGTACAGGGAAAGAACTGGCTTTGAAAGTATTAAAGTCATCAGTCATGAATTTAGTGTCAGAGGTGAGGCTGAAATACAGATTATCTGGGTGACAGGACCTCCAAGCTGTCTCAGGGGCTAGTAAAGCCTTTGTGCACAGTGAGGTGAACCTTTCTGCTTCTGTAAAATTGATTTCTATTGAGAATTGCTGTTGTGAGCTCTGCTGGAGACATCCCATCAGACAGTGTGTACGCAGACACGAGCTCTCCTTGCACCCAGACCCCATTTATATGATCCTGTCAGGTTTTGGGCATGTGAGAGACCGGCTGGAGGAGGATGTGGGTTATCCAAGCCAAGGTGGGATGAGGTCTTTCAAATCCTGCAGGTGAAAGAAAGCAATTCCCTGAAAGCCTCTGTCCTCCACCGACCATGCAGGCTTGGCAGACGTTCCCCACTAAAATGCACAGAGGTATAACGCTGATCTTGGCATCCATTCCCGTCACGATCTGGGATCTCAGATGCTTCATTTGTTTATGCTTAAAAACATTTCCACTCACCTTTGAAATAATCTCTTTCTCTTGTCCCCCGCCCCCATGGCTTGAGCAGTTAGACATGCTTTAAATTCCCTTTCCCTTCTCTCCCCCCGGCACTGCTCCACCGCCTCGGTGATCGGGTAGCTGTGTGCATGCATTATTGGCCGGCTGATAGCCCTGCCTGATATGATAGCATTGCTAAGTATCCTCCGAATGCTTAATGCTGCAATTATTATTCTGGTGGGCATCTCCAGGAACTTCTCGCAGTTGGATGAGTCTAGCCTTTTACCTCAGCTCCATTAACAAACATCTTCATCATCCTGAATGCTGTAATGGCCTACAGGGCACGTGCTTCCTGGAGATGCTCCTGTTCTCCCACTGTAGAGAGGACAGAAAACCTCCTCTGGATACAGGGACACCTCCTATCAGTAATAATCTGTCCAGGAATCTCAAAATAACATTGCCGTCGGCACAACACTTCCACCCCCTCCTTTGTGCCTAGCTGAGGGCCAGAAGGTAGCTCCCTCACCTTGCTCCCAGCAGTAAGTCTGTCCTATGTGACGCATGCTACATGCAACATACATTTGTCACATAGATGTGCTGATACGCAGCTGAATATTTCATGCAAAGCACCTCTGTCAGTGCCCAGCTCTTTGACCTTGACCATACCACGTTATCAATCACTGCTGCGCCTATTTTTGTTGGATTGTTGCATCTAGAATATGTCAGGCACCAGAAAAGTAGGAAAAGCCTTTCAGTCCATCCTTTCTAGTCCAGCATCCTCCTGCCCATTCCCTTATGCGTCATCATGGACAAGGCATTGCCATGGCCAAGCCAAGGTCTCCAAGGACTGTATGGCTTGGAGCCAGGTGAGGTGGTTGGATCCATGTTTCCATGCTGGGTATGGTGTAAGGGTTGGGTGTCTCCATTCTGGAGACATCTTGGCTTTGCACTGACCTCAGCATCCCTGTGGGAGGTCTTAAAAACTGTCACTACTGGTTGTTTCAGAAGGGGATGTAGGAAGAAATCATGGTTCGGCTCCTAACAGAGGAGCTCAGTTTGACAGGTTGTTTTCAGCTTGAAAGCACAGTGATAAATACCCTGCCAGCGTCCGTGTGAACTGCTGCCACCTGGGACAGGCTGGTACCCAGTGGCACCCTTTTGCTTGCAGTAAGCAGACCGATCTGCTGGGCGTGCAGCAGGCTTGCAGCAAAACACCGCGGGCGCCATGCAGAGCAAGGCTGCTCCCAAAATGCAGCCCTCGCTTGCCACTTCCACTCAGCCCTCCATCACCTTAATGAATCCTTCTTCCCGGTGACAGCAGCACCTCATAACACACCAGGCACTTTCAAGAACATCAGAAGCCACTGCCTGCCCTGCAGGAGATACAAATTAAGTCCATCTCGCGCTGGAAATTAAGCTCGTGGGAGGAGGGGAAAGTGCTGCTGGTTCCCATAGCTGTTGCAAGCTAGTGAGATTCATGGACCAGCACGTTTGCGGGGTGATGCTGTGGGAAAGGCACATGTGCTCGGAGTAGCTTACATTCCTCATGGCCAAAACTCTTCCAGGAAGCAACAGGGACAAGGAGGCACTGGGGGGGGTGTGTTTCTCCCTTCCTGCATCTGCCTTTGGCTCTGGGTGGATTAATAGCGCAAGCTGAATGTTTTCTGTTGGTTTATTCATTCCTTGGCTTGTTTTGTCAATTGAGCAGCTCTTGTTACCCCAGAAGGAGCTTGGGGAATGATATATGGCCCTGACAGCAAGATTAAACATCCCATTTACTGCGCCCTGTCTCCAGAATTCAGACAGTGGAGGCATGTGGAACAGCAATAACAGTCACAAAGCAAACAGAAAACAGATACTTTTCATCTTTAGCTCATTTCTTTACGGGAAAAGGGCAGGGGAGAAAGGGAAGGAGAAAACAGAGGGAGAAGGAGAAATGGGCTGGAAAGGGGACAAGAAGGGGGAAAAGTATCATAGGGGGAAACTGAAGAGGAGTTGTTAACATTTGATTTAAATGAGCTCAAAGTCAGTTCAGGGTTAGCAGTTTCTCTCTCAAAATCAAAGCAGAGTAGCTGAGGACTGTACAACTGGGAACCCTCGCTGGTCCATGGCCCGATCAGTTGTCCTTAACGCTGCTTTAAGTGGCATCTTCTGACACTTTTTTTTTTTAGGGTTTGCAGCTGCTCTGGGCTGAGTGGGAGCTCAAGACATGTGGGATGGCTTTGAATGCAAAGTGGGTCTGGGTGGCAGATACCCAAGTCTTTGCCTTGCTGCTGCTTCTGTGCCAGAGAGCAGCAGATGGGAGAAGAGCTGAGAGCAGCTTTGGAAAGGCAGAGCTGTTTTGGTCTAGCTGTGATGGGCTGAGCTGCTCTGGGCTGTGCTGGAGCTGGTCCTAGGACCCCATCCTTGATGTGACCCCACAGATTGGGACTGAGGCAGGATGGGATGGCCCTTTGCTCTCCTGCAAGCTGAGGGAGCACAACATCAGCTGCGTTGCTGGCACAAGCTCCTGTCCTTGGCTTCCAAACTTTTCTTGATCCCAGGAGGACACTCTTTCATCTTTGGACTTGGCTGGCACTGAAGGCCCCTCAGCTGCAAAACATAATGTGCAATGGAAACGTTCCTCAGGTCTGCTCCAGCACAGCAGAAGGCTGTTCTGATAGGGGCTCTTCCCACAGCCCCTTCTGATGGCAATTTGCATTGGGACAGCTACAAAGAGGGGCAGAAGTGGAGATCCGAGTATCACCACTGTCTGGATTTTGAAATCTGGCCTAAAAGTGAGCAATATGACAGTTCTTTGACTACTTGCAGTAGGTTACATCACTTTTTCTCTGGGGAGCTGGCCATTCATATGAGATGGGGGAGCATCCAAGCCCCTTAACTTCATCCCTCCTGATTTTTTGATGAATGGGCCAGGACAATCGCTGTTTTTGAGAGGTTGCTATAAATACAGCCATTCAAAAAAAAATAGTTTCAGGGCTTTAATGGCAATGCCTGCATCAATTCTTCTCCTCTCAGGACTCCTCTCAGCTGTTTTCATTAAGTGATGTGGGAATCTGCTTGCCTCTCTGGACATGACCTGTCCCCACGCTTCAGGATGTCCTGCACCAGTGCCTGCTAGAGACTGGGAACTGCTAAAAGCCTTGAAAATAAAAATACACTTGAAGGTTGGGTAGACGGGCAGTTCTGAGCACTGAATGAGTCAACCCATCTCAGCTGGAGCACGTCTCAAGTCTTGGTGTGAGCTCCCACAACATGGCTATCACTTGCTCGGCAGAGGGACACACACATGGCACAGACACCAATCTTCTAGATCTGTTCAGAGTTGTGCCTCCTTGGTTTTGAGCTGAGCATGGGAGTGGCTTCTGTGGCATTTGTGCTTCTTCATGGCTCAGTAAATGTCACCGTGAAATGATCACATCTAACCATGCGTGATGTATCAGCAACAAAAAAAGGTCAACTCCAACCGTAAATATTTCAAGCCGTGTAAAATATTCATCAGTAGCCATGAATACTGAAGAGGTGGGATAGGCCAGAAATCTTCCAGCCCACTCCCTGCCCCGGCACGGTTGCTGCTGGGTCAGAGCTGTCTCGTTCTACTGCCTTTCAACACTGATTCCCAGCAGCATGTCCTCTGCTCTGCTGGATGTAGACATTTGAGGAGTGCTACAGCTTTCTTCAGGTATTTTTGGCTAAGCAAAGCTGGTTTTCCCAGGGAGTGTGTACTCTTGCCATTTGTGTAGCTAGCTGTCTGCTGCCAGACTTCAGGACATCCCAAACACACACATGCCCAGACTGACACCACGGCTCACGTGAAGAAGAGCTGGGCTCCCTGGGGATTTGTGCTTCTCTGCGCACAAGCACATTTCTTTGAAAATCCCAGGCAAAGTTTCCAGTAGAAAGGCAAGATTTTCTTAAGCCAGTAGTTGTAGTGGGAAGAAACCAGATTGAGTTTAGGGCTATTCTTCCACCTAAAAGAGGAACAGCAACCTCCAATGTCCAGGGTGAGTAGAAACCAACAGCTCTCAGTTTGGTTGAGCTGCACTACCTATTTAGTTAGACCATATGGGAGAAGAACAGGCTGGCAAAGGAAAAGGAGAGATGTCAGGAAGCAGAAAGGAGATGGGGAGCTACTGTACCCTCTCCCCAGAAAACATAATTTTTGTCCTTTAACAGTACACCTTCAGCAGCACTTCCCCTGGGAAACCCTGCACTGAAATGTGTACTGCCTTGCTGAGGGGTCTCCTGGGATACTGACAGCTCTCTTTCATGTTCTCACTGTCACCTCGCCTAGCGTGGACTGAATCAGACCTAAAACTGCACCTGAAAAACGGCCAGAGTCTGCATTTTCAGTGTACTGAAAGCTGGAGCAGTGAGATCCCACGGCCTTCCCATGAAATCTGCAAGCACAGGGCTCAGTCCATGTATCTCTGCCCACCTGAATTAAGGTGTGTTCCAGCCAGCAAAGTGCCCCAAGAGTCATGGAGATAAAAAGGCCTTGCCATGCCATGTCAGTCTCCTCTCCATGGCTGAATTGCCATGAGATGGACAGGATTTGGATCTCCAGATGGGCAGGAGGATCCCACAGCCTTCAGCTGCTGCAGTTCAGAAGAAGGAAGGTTTCCCAAAGGTCCCACATCAGCCCTGTGAGCCCTGCAGAGGTCCCTGGATGCTCTAACACATCTTAACTGGCACAGATGCCTATTTTTTGGGGGTTTTGTTTTGTCTTGTATTTTACAAAACCAGATCACACCCATAATGTTTGCTCCATTTGATTCAGGGACCTTAAACCAGAGGCCTTACTTGGGGTGGATAAAGGGAAGTGAGACAGATTTCACCCCAAATGACTGTTCCTCTCCTCCACAGCTCATCTACAGAGCAATTACAGGTGTGTTCATCCATAAGCCAAACCTTCCCCCCCGATTTCTTGCCAATTGTCCTAATTGCCTTTGTCTTCCCTGCCCTCCCTTGGTGTTTGCAACATGTCCTAATTCATCACAGTCACTGGTGTTTATTATTATTAGGGTAACGCTGAGGCGCCTCAGCCCCAGATCGGGCCCAGTTGTGCTGGATGTTTGACATCTGCAATGAAAAGGATGGTTTCTCCCCCACAAAGAGCTGAACAGTTGAAGGGTGCGATGAGAAACCACAGATGGAGACAGACACAATGGCTGGAAGGGACGGCAGGGGAGAGCAGTATAATTTTTTTCCTTTATATAATAGGTAGTAGTTTTATTTAATAACTTATTTCTGGCCCCTTGGCAAAATCTTAATCAAATATCAATAGATACCATCACATTTGCTTTTACTGGACCAGTGCTTCAATAAATAATCCCCATTTTTCTAAAAGCCGTCGCGAGGTCTTAGATCTCAGGCTGCGCATTTCTGTCGTACTGCCTGCTTTGACTGAGGAATGAGAATGGGCTGATAATCAATAACCAATTGAACAGTAATAGTCCTTTTTTCCAAGCAAACCCCTTTCAAGCCTTCATCTACCCAGGCAATTCAGCTGGAAGGAAATAGTGGTGCCTCTTAATTATAAATGCAATAAAGGCTTGTGGAAATTGCTGAGCTTAGTCACTGAACAGTCCATACAGAGTATTTTGGGGGTGGAGCGAGAGCAGGCAAAAGGCATCTTGACTCTGTAAAGCAGAAAGAAGAGTTTTTACTTTGTCCACTGATCTCATTGGTCTTATTTCTTCTTTCCACATGCCCTCGGGTGTGCGGGGCCACCGCTCGGCACCGCATTTTTTTCCCCCAAGAAGACGTAGTGACTCCAGTTTCTTACTGTGCGTTGCTCTGAGGGCGAACACGGCGTTTTTAACAAGCACCTACCCAACAGTTCCTCCTTTTGAGGAAGGTCTGTGTAGCAAAGCAGTTTCACCAAGGACAGGCAGTGCATACAAATCGTGCTGTCTGCTGGCTTGTGCACCCAGGGTATATTGTATTTCTTGGCTGGATGCTTGTCACACACAACCTGAATGGATTACTTGAGCTTTCCAAAGACTTTCTTAAGAAATTACATATTTTGTAAACATTAGCTGTTAAGCCAAACCCTTTTGCCCTGCTCCTCACATCACCGGACTGGCCTTGGGAGCGTTCTGGAGGGCGAGATTGGATTTTTTGCTCTATCCAAATATCAGGTCCTTGTATCAGGGCAGGTGAGAGGACGTTCAGACCCTGTGATGGAGGGAAAATTACTTAAGAAATGGCTGAATACTGCCAGAGAATGAAAGATGTCAGCTGGCCAGAAGACAGAAAAATGTGTGCCAGAAATATCAGTGGGTTGGGAAGTCTGGCAAAACGCAGGTACATCTCACACGGTTTCAGGTCCAGCTGCACTGGTGGAGGATTTGTCTGCAGAAACATCAAAATCAGATCATGAGGCTGTAGTGGTCACTTGCAAAGACCTGCTGGGGAGACCAGAGCATGCACTGGCACAGCGCTAACACCCTGGATGCTCAGAGAGCAGAGCTCTGGGGTCTTCGCAGGGAAATGTCGCCACTCCGACAGGCAGACTTGGGCATCCCAGCATCTCTGTTTGCTCTCCAAGAGCTCCAGACCAATTAGGCTCAGTTTGTAATGTTGGTTTTCCCCCGTCCTCAGCTGTCAGCATCACTGATACTTCTGACACCGGAGATCTGACAGCCGCACTGGGAGCATCCCGCTCCTTACATCATTGCTGGTGCTGAATCCCCTGCAGACAAACACACACCATCCCTGAGACCTGCAAAATGCCACTGCCTTCGAGAAACACGTCCTGCTGAAAGATGACAGGAAGCTAGTGCCGACCCACCACTGAGCTGGCATCCTAATGCACATCTGGTTTTGAGGCTAGGGAGGCACCTAATGCCCCCTTTCTGGACAGGACCATTCATTTTTCTGCTGAGGGCATGCAGGAGGGCACCAGATCCATCCCATCAGCTCTCTGTGCAGGCATCAGCAGCCTCTCTGTGCAGGCATTTAAAGCAGCACAGCCTCTATTGATGGCCAGGACATGTCGGAGGAAATGGAGCTGTTGAGCGAGATGTTATTTTTACAGTCAATTCTCTGAGCAGTTTAATGGTCATGAGTGGTCGAGACCTCCACTTTATATCTCACCATTAAGAAGGATGCCCCGAGTGATAAGAGCTTCCCCTAATCCCACAAATTGGGGCACTGATTTCAGGTGAAGAGCACCACCTGCTGACATCCCCTCCCTGTAGCTCCCTGGATTCTCCGTGAAGGTCCCTGGTCAAGATCTGGCCATGCACAGATTCAGATTCAGGACTTGCACAGCAATGGGCTGAGAAAGCTCCCATCCCGATGGGTGCCTTCATTTCTTTGCTGTTTTAATTGGAAATCCGTGGAGACTGGCAGCCCCAGAGGAAGAAGGCTGCTCCATTGTGGGTGTCTTGCCAGCCACGAGGTCCTACTTTAGCATAAAAATCTGCAGAAACTCCTCTCCATGCCTGTCCGAGCAGGCTGTTGTGGTCCAAGAACCACTGTAGGACCATCAACCAGTCCATCAGCGATGGTGACTTTTGTGATGGAAATATCTGACCCTATTCCTCAACTCTTTTGTGGAAAACTCTTAAAAACATCTTAAGAAAGTGGTGATTCTTGGCTGCCATCAGTCTGGGCTGGATGTGAACCCAGTCCTGTATCCTGCAAGTCACCAGCTGATTGTCCTTCATCATGGTGTTGAATCATGGGCTCTGTTGGTCTGAGACTTTTTCAGAAAGGAGTTTCTTTCAGCGCTGCATGCCATGCTGCAAATCGAAGATTGAGGTCTTTTAAATATGTATAAGCTGAAGGAAAGCAGTCATGAAAGGAAGAGTGTGGCTGATGAGTCTGTGTGAGATTTTTCTATTACTGAATTAATTGGTGTAGGAGATGAGGCAGACGCACAATGAATTGTCTGCCTTTCAGAGCACTTTAATAGAAAATACACACACATCTGCTCTTTGATGCGTCCTCCACTCCCTTGCCTGGCCTGTTCTCTAGCTGTGCTGGCCCCACGTCTGCTTTTCCTCTTTCTAGCCACATGCTTTGGTATCTCTTTTTCTCTTGCTCCTCTTGTATCTTAAGCTTTCTTCTTTATTTCCCCTTCCATCCCTTTAATCGTCCTGGAGGTCTGAGACCATGCCAGCAGTTCCCAGTCACTTTGCAAAACCAGCTAAGAGTGCCTGGGACAAGCCCTGGTGACCAGCATGCCCACAATGTCCTGCTGCTTTGGGACAAGATCATGTAGGTTCAAAAGAACTGGTTCCTCTCCCAGGAGTAGAAGCTGGATGGATCAGACCAAAGGTCTTCCTCCTCCAGCAGTACGTACCATGGACAATCCACTCCTGCCTTTATCCCCAGATGAGATGCCCTGCCCACACAAGCAGTCATCCCAGTGTGGTGTCTGAGACTTACAGGCACTGTGCCTGGAGTCACCACCCAGTTCAGAGCTGCCAGGAGCTGGTGACACCTGGAAGCGATGCAAAAGGCTCGAGAAAATCGTGATTCCTGCCTGTGACCGGGTACACCATTGTACTGGGCAGGTGGGATGGGCATCGGCCAAACTGGAATCAGCTCCCCACGCGTTGAAAAGTTACCTGGCAAATACAAGTTACCCGGAAGGGACACATGCAGAGGGGGTTGGTCTGGGTGCACGGGGATTTATGGGGATGCACTGGGATGTACTGGGAGGCAAGGCAGTGGGAAGCCTGAAGGCTGGTCTGTCCTTACTGGAGCTGGGTGCAGTGTTTCCCTCACAGTGAAAAGCACGGATTGAGACACCAAAGTGCTCCCAGCACACCTTCCTCCTCCCCCAGCTAAAAAACATGGAAAAAGACCCTGCAATTTTCTTTTTAGATTCAGCATGACCTTTTCAGTCAGGGCTTTTCTTCATTTCATTTTTAAGGAGTTTAAAGGAACACTTAAAATCTGAACAAAATCCATTCCTTTCTAATTTGCCTGGTGTGTTTTTTCTCTGATTGACCTAAATTCAGTTCCCCTCCTCACCCCTTGCCCCAGTTTTCTTGGACCTGGCAACAAGCCAAAAAAAGAATAAAAAAAAAAAAAGAAAAAAAAAGAAGGAAAAAAAAAACCCGAGGAAAGATACTCACAAAGCCCCATTTGTTACATTTTCTCTGAGTAGATTGATCCGAGCTCTCCTGCTCAGCTTTTCTTTGTGTCCAGACAATGAAGGTGCACTTTTCCCTGCTGGCATAATTGGCTACAATTAAGCTGTGGACAAGATATTTGGTTAACGATCCCCAGGAGACACAATCTGGGGATTAGGGGAGATATTGTTTCCTGAGCATGGGCCATCCTACTCTTCTGTGTCTATTTATTGAATGCCTGTGTCACCAAAGCCAGGGCTCAGGCAGACTTTCTCCTCCCCTCCCTGAGCAACAGACCTTTTGCTTCTCATCTGAAGATCTTGAAAGGCTTTGCAGGTCATAGTCAAGTGGAGACAGACCAAAATTTTGGCCAGCTAAGCCACATAACCATTAGCATCATCGGTGGGAGTGTTGCAGAGGACATTGGACAGGGGTGGCTTAAAAGTCCAAGTGAACCTTTGCACAGGGTTCCTCAAACCGGTGTGAGTTTCCTATCAGGGTGCTGGTGGCTGCAGCCAGCTCTGACCCCATAAATGCCTCCATGTGTGGCCACACTGCTGTATTGCCCTCAGCCTGTTCCAGCATGGGTGACTCAGGAGAAAAACCATTTTCTCTGGTAACCTATGGCCCTCATTTCCCATAGCTCTGCGTTACACATAAGTTGGTTATCTTGATTTGACCCTCAGAAGCTCCTTAGACCATCTGCAAAAACTGAGCCAGGAGATATTTCCAGCCTGTGGATCTTCTGAAGCACAGCAGGGAAGGATCCACAGTCCATTGTACGTTTGTAAATTAAATCTAGTCTTTGAAATTGAAGTTTTGCTCACAGCTTGGGTGGAACCAGCCCCGCTGGGAGAGGAGCTGTCATCCCGTGTCAAAGGGCTCAATGTTTTTCAGGGATTTGAGGGGAGCGGGATCACAACAACGGCACGGGAACCTCCCTTGTTCCACACGATGAGGGTTTAATGCTTTGTTTTCCTCCTTTGTAACCTTGCTCCCCAATGGATACTCCAGAGCTCCGACCTTTGGCTCGGTGGAAACTGAATTTGCATTGTTTTTCACCCACAGGCAGGTCTGACCTTGGAAGAGAGTTGGCAAACCCTGGTTGCTTTATGAGTCTTAATTTTGCAAAGCTGAAGAAAACTGTGGGTGTGCAAGCAATGCTGGAATGGGGGGGCTGTGCCTGGGATGCCTTTAGGGACCCCAGGAGGTGGAGCAAGTCCTACTGCAGAGCCAGGTTGAAGGCAGGGAGAGCTAGACCACCTCTCCTCCTGCAAGATATAGGGCAGAGTCACTTCAAAGCATCACAGCAAACCACTGACACCCCTCTTTGGCCACCGTCCCCCCAGCTTGATTTGCACTCACTCCATCTGGGGCAACTCGTCCTTGGCTGGAGGCAGGATTTCCTCCTCCTGGAGCCTGGGCTGCTGCAGGATCTCGGGCAAATGCTGCCCTCTCCCTCCTGCCTCCACGACTCTTGCTAATCACAGCCAGCATCACCCGGCTTTGCAGCAGCAGCAGCAGATGCAGCCCATTACGAGGCAGAAAGGGGTGAGCAGGGTGGTGGGGAGAAGGGAAACCAGCCAAACCTCCCCGAGACATTAAATCTAACGGTCAGGTAATAATCAGAAGGTCATTGCCGCTGCCTCTGCCCTGGATGGGGTTGTTTGTGAACCTCAGCAGCTTTTCCTCCTGTAAACAGCTGGAGACAAACAATCTCGGCTGCCTAGAGCCCACTCCCGGGAATTCTTATTTTTTTAGGGCATGTTTCCATTTCTATCCCTTGACCTTTCAATTGAGTGAGCTCTGGTGCTTGCAGAAGTGCCTAGACCCTGGGCAGGGCTCCCAGCACTGCTGTAGTTGAAACATCCAGTCCTGGGGGAGAAAAATCCCTCTGCAAGGGTGAAGGAGGCTGGGCTGCAAGCGCTGAGCTTTCTCCCTGGTTTTGTATAAATAAGGGCTGCTTGAAAAATGTCTGACCGGACCATTTGGCAGCGGAACATCGGATTTTGGCTAAATAAACATTTCGGTCTCTATGGAGAATATCACACTGTGCTCATAAAATTTCTGGGTGAAGCTCTGTTTTGGTTGTAAATTTGGGGAGGGGATGCTCAACTTGCTTTCTGTAGTATAATAAATCAGAGTTGTCCATTTCCCCTCCCCGCCTGTGAATTGCTCTCCAAGAAAGAGAGGTTGGAGAGGCTGTGTCTGACTCACTGCATCAAATTGTTTGGGCTGTGCCTCGGTTTCCCCATCTGTGGTGAAAGGAGAGTAACAATCCCTCCCCACCCGATGAGGATCAGAGAGGATTCATTAACACATGGGGTCATTGCATAAAGAAAAAGACCCCCTTGCCCGTTAGTTTGATGTTGGGAATAGTTCACAGATCATCTTGGATGTTTTTTGGGACAGCCTTTGGCCAGGTCTCAGCTCTGCTGCTGAGCACGAGCCTGCTGAGTCCAACACCTTCGCAGCGTGCAGGCTCTCTGCCTCACCAACAGGGGAAATGCTTCGGGATGCCTGGGGTAAGGTAACGTGTGAAACAGCTCCTCCAGCTCCTTGTCTGATGCTTTCTAAGCTGCAGTTGTGTTTTGGTCAGAACTGCTGATTCTTATACCTCTGCAGAGCAGGCGCAACAGGACTGCGGGGGCAGCCCCTGCGCTGTGAGTGCTACAGGCTGGGGGCTGCGAAAGTCTGATGGCTGCGTTGTCTTGGGCTAAATTTGGGTAATATTTGCCTTCTCCATCCTTCTCGCTCTGCTGCGCCTCATTCTGCTCTCAGTTGTACCCAGGCGGATCAAGAGCGACTTTGTCTGACAAGGTTGTACCGATGGGAATATGGTACGAGCTGTCAGATGCAGAGACATGTTTTTCTACAGCAGGGAACATCTTCTAACTCTGGAATATATGAAGTGGTCCAAAGGCACATGGTCTGTCTCATTTGGGAAGAAACTGTAGCCCCATATCTCACCTGAAAATCCATCTTTCTCTTCCTCCTTCAATTGCTCCATCAATATTTCCAGCTCGGATGGTTCCTGGAAGCTCTGCAAGCAGATGGACTGGTCATGAGTTAGAATGTAGAATGATGTGACAGGTTTTGAGTCTGTGGTGCTGCAGTGCCACCAGACCAGCACATTAGCTAACCCAGCAGCAGGTATTTGCTCTGGGTCATGTGTAGGCACTTGATGGTATTTTGGTTAAATTAATCAGAGTTTTTGCCATACTAGTGGTTTTAATCCAGCATGGCCAATAGCTGATAGGGAATAAAGTTAGGGTTGTGTGAACGTATAATACCTGTGTGGGTAGGAAAGCTGCTGGCACAGAGTTAAAACTAATCAGTATTTCTGAACACATTTGAAACAGCCAAGTGAGTTTTATACAGTTCCTGGCATCATGTAGTCGTCATGTTTTTCTATCTGATATTAAGCACCCTAAAGCTGCTTTTAATGAATTGGTAAACCATGACTTGTCTTAGGTCAGGTTGCTTCTAAGACAAATTATGTGATGAGATTTGTGTCCGGAAAACTACAGAATTCAGTTCAGTGTCTTTCTTGGTACTGCAGGAGAAAGGCATCTTCACGGAGATGTAGGGGCTCAGAAATATCGCTAGTTTCCCAGTGCTTAGGAGCAAACATTAATTTTCTTGAAAATCCCTTGACAGTGGTAACAACAGGTGTGGTATGAAGCCTGCAAAGAGCTGAAGGGAAAAGACATCAGCAAGTCTGGTCCCAAGCCTGCAGCAGAGACCTCCCTCTGTGCTGAAAATCCCATTGACTATTGACAAACTTCTTTTGGAAGGGGGAGGTTTCTTTGTAAACAGTTTCTGCTGGAAGAAGGAAGAAGGAACCTCACAGCATCTTTGGTAAGTTGGGCATGAGACACGCTCAGCTGAGACTACAAATAGCAAATAAATCTCACTTATAAACCCCAGTGTCACAGCAAACAGGGAGCTAACACAATATCGCTGTATCTGCCGGTACGCGCAAATGTCTCAGAGATTCAAAAGGAGAAACACACATCAGGTCCAATTTGCATAACATTACAGTTTATTAAAAATACTGCTGGCCAGGATGGGTGTCCTGGGTGAGATAACTGACGTGTATTTATGATCTTCTTGAGCGGGAGTGACGGGTAGCCATGTAGTGTGGGCTTGCGTGGAGAAGAGGGTTCCCTCTGGTTGCTGAGGCAGAGAGGCATCCCTCTCTGGAGGGAATTTCAACCTGAATTAATGGCTAACCCAAGGCACGGAGAGGGTGCATGTCCAGTTCCTGATCACGGTGAGGAGCAGAGCGCTGGACGTGGTCTTTCCCCACAGCAGGTTGGGTTGTCGCAGGAGCCTGACCTGTGCTGGGGTGGGCGGATGGCTCTGACACAGGCAAAGCCATAAAAATCAGCTGCACAATCACTGTGTCTTTTATCTTCTTGTAACCTCTGCAGAGGCGACTGTAATGGGATGGGTGGAGGTTAGCAGGGAGGTCAGCAACCATTTACAACCCAGTTCTTCAGCCGTGTCTTCAGCATTACAGCAGCAGCGACAACTGCTGTTTTATTCTCTCCCAGCACCTTTCTAGCTCCCAGCATCCTTGGATGAGAGGCAGGTGCTGAGGAGGGTGCTCAAGCCAGTCCCAGACGGAGGAGAGGGTAGTCTGCTCCCCAGATGCTGTGTGCTGGTAGCTAAGCCCTATGGCATCTCTGCAGCCCAAGCTCTCTGTAAAGACATTTCCTGCTGGGTCAGGGACCCCGTGGGCTGCTCAAGTGCTACAGGACCAGCAGCCCTTTTGAGCAGAAAGGTCTCTTCCAACCTTAATGATCCCATGATTCTATGATCCCATGATATGCTGTCTCCCAGGGACTTGCACACGTTTTTTTCTGCTGGCTGCATCCCTCACCCTAGACTGGGGAAGCCCCTTTGCCTGACAAAGCCACGTTTTCAAGTCAAAGATTGAAAAGTGAGAGTCAAAGGTGAGATTCTGCGTGGGCTCTCACCTTGGTGCAATTCCCATGCTGGTGCATGGGTAGATATTACATCTGCAGTGACTTCAGTGAGCTGCAGGACAAGTTAGGAGCCAGGACCTGGCTCTCACAGTTCCCAGGAGGAGGACAACATCCAGTTCAGCCCAGACAAGCTGGCCATAATAACTGTGCTGTTCCTTTGCCAGAACCAGTGGCTTCCTCTCAGCTTCCTAAGGGTGACACAAAGTCTAGATTGCATCCAGATGGAAGCACTGCTAAGGCTGACAAGCCATGGACATAACTGGCTGGTAAACTGGTAAAAACAACAGCCAATGTCACTGAGACAGACTGCTGCAGAGCTAAGGGCTGAACCTGCACTTCGCGCTGGTCAAAGGGGCCATTACACCAGGCTTGTGCTACTGGTGGCAAAACCAGCCACGACTTGGAGTTAATGACTCCTCTGGGGAGAGGCAAGCTTGAAACAAAAGCAGGACTCGAGCTGAAAGGCAGCTCTGTGCAAAGCGAGGAGGAAACTATGATTCTTCTGGCAAAGGACAGCACAAGGGGATGTGTGCTGAATGGAGCACGCCTCGGCATACTGATCAGAGGAGAGATTCAAAAGGTATTGTAGGAGAAAATATCTCCAAAGCCTTCGCCCTCCCCTGAACAGGGGTTGGTGGCACTGTACAGTGGCAGAATGTAGATCAGGGCAGCACTGGCTGCTCTGCACAGGGACCCCTCCAATCCAGCCCGACCGGGGTCCCCAAGAGGCAGGGGACATGGTGCAGCCTTGTACTGGGCATGGGGAGATGCCCTGTTTCCCTCTGGGTGTGCAGGGAAACAAGCAGGGTGTTGCAAGAAGTGTGCTGTGTCTGCATGCAGAAGCAAGCAAAGGCTGGCATCCAGTGACCCACTAAATAAGCCCAGGGGACAGAGCTGTGCTGTGGGTACCTAGGGCATTCATGGGTGGGCACAGGATGGAGCTAATGGCCCACTGTGGCTCGTTGTCCTGACCTGGGGTCACTGTGGTCCTCAGAAGTTCTTCCAGGCTGTGGGCTAGGGCACAGACACCAGCATGGGCAGGGCAGATACGAGCTGAGTCCCTGTGGTGTAAAATCAGTGCAAAACTGGATTTTGAACATCTGCTTGTAACAAGGTGAGAGCCTGCATAGAGATGAGTAAGTCCTCAGCGTTCAGGAGCTGCTTGCAAATGCCCCCAGTCCCACCTAAAAGCCGTTTCTGCACGGTCGGATGGAGCGGTGTGGCCAGCCGATGCAGCCCAGGCAGAGCTACTTAAGCTGCAAACACAGCGACTCGATTTATCATGGATGGGTTCAACTGGTGCTTCTCACCCTCAGGAGGGGTGAGAAGAGCAGAGCAGGGAAGCCCTTGCCCAGAGGGGGGATGACTGGTGGTATTTCTGGTTTCCAAGCACAAGCCACACCATGGTACTTCTGCGCTCGTTGCACCTTTGCACAGTGCCTCTGGCTCCCACATTTCCCTGCCCTGGTTGCAGAGGTGAGGTCAGCACCCAAAGACCAGTGGGACAAGGCAGGGCTCTGCCCGGGGCACCTGAGACCGTGGGTTTAGAAGAAACTCCTGAAGTGGCATTTGCTGACCATGAGAGGGTTTGGGAGAGGGCAGAGCCACAGCTGGGGAATCTCCCAACAGCCCTGAACCGAGCGGGTACCCGCAGGAAAGATGCTGATGGGAGAAAGTTGAATGGATAAGGCATGGGCACCCACTTTTAGTCTCTCTTCCAGCCCCCAACACATTCCTGAGCTCTCTCCTCTCTGTCTCCTCTTCCTTCCCCTGCACTGTGTCTGCCCAGTTCGTATTTCGTCTGCCCCTGGGACCGCTGGTGCAAGACGCTCCCAGAGGTGACAGTCCTACCCCCAGCAGCCTGACGCTGGGGTTTCACTGTGGCACACGTGGGCGTCCTCTAAGGTGAGATCTCTTGTCACCATTGCACGCTAAGAAACATGTATTAAGAATAATTGCTTTTGCTGCTACAATCATAATCACAGCCCTGCATAATAAGAAATCCACGCTTTCTATAAAATATATGCATGTCTTCATTTGCTTCTGTGGTATTTTATGAAACAGAGGCATAATCTTGTATTATAATTCTTGTTTGCATCTGTCCCCCAGACAGCATCCTCTTCCTAAGCTGCAGAGCAGATCCGATAGGAAGCAGCTGCCCATTCCAGGATTCCTGATGAAGTTCAGGGTTTGAAAGCGGCAGCCGTGTATCTGTCCGGCTGCTGACATTCCGTGGGTTAGAAAAGGGAGGGAGGTGGGAGATGGAAGGGAGGACGGGCAGAGGCTGTGTTTTTAATAATGAAACTGGTGCATTTCACAAATTATCATCGAAAGAGGCAGGGAAAAAAATCTTTTGTTTATAATATATTTTTACATAGCCAACATCTCCAGACAGTGATAAATGCACTTTGCAACACGCGCTCAGCTAATGACGGCAAAAGTCTTGACAGAAGTAAGTGGAAATTACCCATACTTCCTTTCTTTTTTTCCCTGATAAAGAAAAATGTGTGTGTTTGTGGGTATTTTATTTTGATGAAGTTGCAAGTGGTTGGGAGCTACCAGGGGGCACAGGCCCTGTGGAAGAGGGACTGCTTCTCCACAACCTGGAGGCGTGAAGGAGGTGTGATGGATGGAAGCACATAAAGAGTCCAGGAGAGAGACCCAAGCCAGGTCTCCCTGCCTGGAGGACTGTTCGCAGTGGATAGAAGCCAGAGCTGACCCTGGGAGAGGACAGCAGACTGCGCTGCCCTGTTCTCTCCTGATGGCCGTGGTTAAGTCCTTTCTCATCCGCTTTCCTGCCCCAGCAAGCACTCGAGAAGCCCACAATACTTGTTTTTGCAGGAAAATTGGGGCTGAACCTTTTATTTCCCACAGACCTGGAACCCTCAGATCAAAGGAAGAAATGTCATCCCGTGACTCAGAGATCCTCTGGAAGGATGCTGTGAAGACCTGGACCACGCACAGTGGTTGCACCAGTCATGGAGAAAGGCAGAAGTCAAAGTGGTCCATGGAGACATTAAATCACCTTCCGCATCTGCGTGCTGAGCCCAGAGATCCCGGGGATGGGGAGAGGAGCCGGCGCCTGGCTCACGCTCCCCGACCGGCCGCTGGGGACCAGCACCAGCACTTCAGGCATCAGCAGGAGTCACGTCACGCCATGCCCGCAGGGCTGCCTGGAGCTGGCTCGCCTGCACACGCGCGTGGCCCTGCTGCTTTCCAAAACCGGCCTCCCGCCCCTGCGTCTCCTGGAAAAGGGGAATTAAATTCCATCGGGTGGCCGTAGCTAATGGACTGTGTTGCCTCCCTTTAGCCTTTAGTTTTCAGATAATTAGCTGATTTTGAATTATTTATGTTGTGAATTTTGAAATAAATAATGTAATAAATGCATCTCAATTATTTACCCTGTTACAAGGCTGACTTGATGGCCGGGCAAATATTTCCATGAATCATTGATTTTATGAATTTTGCAATATTAAAAAAAAAATAAATGATCCAATTTCTAAGGCTCTAAATTATTCTTTCATTTCTTTAGCCTTATATTCTGGTTTGGGAATCCTCCCTGGACTTCCGTCTTCTAAGAAATTCTGTAATGCATTTGGAAAACTGCAATTATTTTTAGCATGAAAGTCACTCGGTAGAGCTTGATACCACATTTAAGCTGAATAAATGTGAGTTCAGGTCACCAGTGTACAGAAAAATGGCTGCTTTATCTCACCAGGGTACTTCAGGAGATCATATTCCTCTAGGTCGGTAGCTGCAAAGTGTGAATATTGTTTGCTTAGAGCATGTCAAGTGTGTGCTTCCCCCTGCAGACTTTGGGTTGGGAATATGAGATTTAAGGTAAAAATCTGAATGTGTTGCCGATAGCATTGAATTACCATGGATAAAATAGGCATAGAGAAACCTGGATATCTGAGTCTGAGGTATAACAAACTGCACAAACAAACCTCTAGCAGGCGAGAATACTGAAACTTAAAAATATTTGTAGGCTCAGCGAGCATCACTGCAACCACAGAGGAAAATGGAGGGGAGGAAAAACCAGAGCAGATGCTTATCCATCCCTTGTACAGTCCTAAAGCAAGGGCAGAAACACTGTGGGGTGAAAAGGGTTTCCCCACAGCCCCCACTGCCTTCCCCTGGGGATGACAAGCAGGAGTGAAAAGCCTGGAGATGGAGCCTGGTGATCGCCTGGGTCTGTCCCGGCCAGCGCCATGGCCCTCCCTGGGGAGGTGAGCCCTCTGCCAGGCAGCTTGCGGGGCAGGTTGTGTGCTGGGGGTGGTTTGAGAATTTGGGCTGCGTGCTGGAGAGCGGAGATGGAGCTGCTTAAGGAAAATGCTAGATTTTCTGTGCCCTCTTAGGCTGCTGGGATTGCGGCACAGGCGGTCTAGGGATGTAGCTGCTAGGCAGAAGGGAGGCAGGGCGGATAACAAGTACTATAACAAATTGTAGGGAAGCTGCTGAAGGGTGTAAGGGGCTTGGCGATGTCTGTCTGTTTGTTTGTCTGAGCTGAAACAAGTTACAAGGGGCAAATCCTGGCTGCTGCCCTTCCTCGGCTTCCCCTTGCCCCTGGGGGTCTGGCTCTCCGCACTGTGGATGCTCAGGCTTACGGATGCTGTCTGACTTATGATGCTGGTCTGACTCCAGCAGCAGCAATCTCCCCCGGCGAGGAAGGTCTCCAGCTTTGTCCTGCTCAGGAACAGCCGGGAGATGCTCTGAGGAGAGCCATGTGAACGGGCTGAAAAACAACTGGCAGCTAAGTGAGATGGATCCTAAAAGGAGCTTTTCATACAGCTGGTGTATTCAAACCTCTCCTCAGTGCACTGGCACAAAGGGGCTTTTCTCTGTGCTTTACTCGGCTTTTCCTTCACTCTCCCTGGTGTAGGGGACTGACTGTGCAGGGCTGGCCAAGGGAGACAGGCTGGGCTCTCCTAGCGCAGGACAATTCTGCAGTCCCTGACCTGCTGCTTGCACAAGCAGACCCTTACGCCCATGCCCACGTTCTTGAGCAGATCGGAGGAGGGGGGTTGAGCGTCCGTGGGGTAACACACCCTGCGAGCACTAACCCTGCTTGCAGGAGGCAGCAGAGGCTCAGCCAAGTCTGCCTGGTAACCTCCCAGGAGCTGCTTGCACGGATGCACTGATAGAGAGTAATTACCCATGGCTGCCCACCATCGTTCCCTCCTTTCAAAATAAACATACAATTAGTGCTAGGAAGATTAACGTAGCGATTTACACTTCAGCACTGATTTTCTCCCCTCTTTCCTCCCCTCCAATTATGGAATTAGAGGTAGAGAAAAGCAAGGGTGGCCCTTTGGCTGATGTGTGATGATTACTGTTGGAGGTGCCTGCACAGGGGAGGTGGGATAATTAATGCTAATAACGTGTAACAACCTGCCTGGCTGCCTCGCGTTCAGAGCACAGTTCATCTCCCAAGCGGAGTTCATCTTCCACTTGGAGCTGGAGGTGGGGCACTGCTCTCTGAGCACCTCTGCGTTTCCCTTTGCTGGGAAAAATCACTTGTTTTGAGCAGATTTCCTCACGTCTGGTGTGGAGCCACTGTTTCACCCCAAAATCAGACACAAGCAAGGGCTGGAGCGTGAGATGGGCGAGAGCTGGTGGAATTTCAGCATGTCTGAGAGCTCAGTCACTTACTGAAGTGCTTCAGGCTGCCTAAAACTGATGAATCACTTTGAATCCCTTCTTGCTCTGAACGTCCTCTTTGTATGTCTGCTCTCACAGGCTTCATCTCCGCTCCTCACCCTCCCTTTCTGCGGGTCCAGCTTCTTGGCATTGGCTTACGTTACCTCTTAAGGTGAAGGTGTTCAAGTCATTCTCCTCTAAATCCTATTTTTATGATGGTTTAGGATATTCCTTGCAGTCCATCTCTGAAAACCTGAGCCCTGTAAGAGGAGGGGATTACTTTAAACAGCTCAGAAAAGCTCTCCAGAGAGGGGCAGGAACAAGAGGTGTCATCACTCCCATCAGCTCTCTTGAGGCTGGTCAGAGGTGACCCACTGCCTTGAATTCCCTGAGGTCCCTCTGATGCTCCCTGCCCCCCACCACCCTCCGACCTCATCCCTGTCCATGGGATGCTGCTATTGCAAATTCTGCAGCTTCTGTGTCCCGTCTATGAAATCCCCCTTTCTCTCTGTCCTTCAAGACAGCGCACAAGTCCGTACAAGAGCCGATGTCGTTACGATTTCCAGTTGGATGCTCTTTTTAATGCCCTCTGCCGGTCACCCACCCGCTGTCTGCTTTCCTTTCCCAAGGACACCCCTTGCAGTCCGCTCCGCTTTGGTTTTATTAGTCAGCAACAGCAGCAGCAGGAATTACAATTGGCAGCCCCAAACAAGAGCTATCTGCCCCCTTGCAGGGTGGGAAGGACCTGCAGACCCACGGATCCTTCATCAGGATACACAGTCCGCTGAACCAGGTGCAGATTTTTGGGGCAGAGAGGAGGTTTTGCATGCAGGAATTTCTTTTTAACAGCTTTGTTCACAGCGAGAATCCTTTGCTCCCTTGCTGGATGTTAAGAGCCTATTTCTGCCATTAAGCAGATAAAAACCCTTTGCACAAAAACTGGAGATTCCAGTTCATTCTCTGCCTCAAACTTAATTCTTTACAACAGTTCTCTTCAACTCTGAGAGATCCAAGGGGTTGTTTGGACTATTTTGTGGCACCAAGAACTGCAGAGCAAGGAGACAGGAGTCAGAATGAGATGGGTGGAGGTGACACTGAGCTGCTCAAGTCAATCCCATATATTAAGGGGACAGTTTGGGAATTGCAGTGGCTTTGAGCTTAATGCTAGCTTAGAATCATAGAATCATAGAGTGGTTTGGGTTGGAAGGGACCTCGAAGATCACAGAATCACAGAATCACAGAGTTTGGAAGGGACCTCGAAAGATCATCTAGTCCAACCCCCC
>VWZZ01004643.1:695650-707035 GCA_013399095.1 Psophia crepitans | reverse complement strand
CAGCTCAGCTCCAGCTCCCCTCTTTTAGTTTAAACCCATTTCCCCTTGTCCTGTCACTGCACTCCCTGCCCTTGCAAACAGCCCCTCTCCATCTTTCCTGTTGGCCCCCTTTAGGTATTGGTTGGCTTCATATAGGTCTCCCTGGGGCCTTCTCTTCTCCAGGCTGAACAAGCCCAACTCCCTCAGCCTGTCCTCGTAGCAGAGGTTCTCCAGCCCTTGGATCATCTCTGTGGACTCCTGAGGACTTGCTCCAGCAGCTCCATGTCTTTCCTGTACTGGAGACCCCAGAGCTGGATGCAGATCTCCACAGGTATATTTGGAGATGAGATCAGAGAAAGTTGTACAATTTTTCTGACTTGACTGAGATGTCCTATCAGCTATGATGGCACCTAAAACCTGAGTGTGATGCTTTAGGGTGTCCTCATGCACAGTCGTGCCAATGGGGCTGAGGATGATGGGGAGAAAGGGATGTGGTGCAGAGGCAAATTTGGCCCGGTAGCTTCTGAGGCAGTGTGTTGGAGCAGAAATGGAGAAACCCTGACTGCACATGGGCACAGCTTTGCTCTGAAACCAGGTGAGAGACTCACATTGATTCGGCGTCTGACTGCATACCAACACAGGCTGCTACAGAGCCAGGCGAAGGGGAAACCACAGCCCAAAGCAAGACTGATCCATCTGCTTTGTTTAATTCTGCAACCAGATGGTGTTTCGGGGGTGTAGCTCTGCTATCACCCTCTTTGCCCTCCCTGTTTGGTGCCCCACCAGTGTGCGTTGCCAGGCTGAGGGATGCGGGTCTGAACTCGTAGCCACTCTGCAGTGTGTGGTCCTGGGGTAGACTTGGGATGAAGTCCTTGCACAGCCTTGCTGCACTAATTTTAGTTGCTCGCCAATTTGTAAATGAAAAAATAAATTTTGGGGAAGAGCATCATCTCCACTGCTTTGTGGATAATTCATGCAGAGAAGCCTGGATTTGTCAAATGTATTAATTCCAAATGAATAATTCAAAAGGGGCTGGGGAGGAGCCATGTACCTTCCAGAAGGAACTCTGCTTCCTTCCCTGATGTGATAGTGATGGGAAGAGGGACCTGACCACCAAAATCCCTCCGAGACTGGGCAGTGCAGAAGACACCAAAGCTCCTGGCCAGGTAGGATGTGGGACAGCTAATCCCTGTGGTATGATAACAAGGCTGGTGGCAGGGCCTCCTTGCTCTGATCACTGCATTTTTGTAATTTAGCAGATAACAAAATAAAAGAAGCAACACATACAAACAAAATCAAAGGCACCACAGAGCAGAGTCTACTCTGCTCATTTATTTTGACAAGTCTAGTTGAAGTTTAATTATTTATAGTACTTCACAGCATACCACGAGATGATCTGTCACGCATTTTGTAAAAGTAATGGGGCCTTAATAACAGCGCTCGGATGTTAAATTCACAGAGAAGGGGGGGAGGAGGGAAGGTTGTTTTTTTTGTGTGTCAGTAACAAGGTGAGATTTAGGAAAATATTGTGTATCCAAATAGAACTAAAAGCTCAGAGAGAAGAGGTTCCCCTAAGGCAGACGTGCGGCTGGCGCTGGGGTGGGGAGGTGTAGATAAACCTCCACGTAACGCTGCGCTGACAGCTGGGACTCATTGGTGAATGAGATGTGACGATGAACAACAGCCCTCCCGTGTGGATGGAGGGGTTGATCTTACCTGTAAGCAATCCAGCATCTGTAGGATTTAGTTCTGGAAACACACAGCTCTTTCCTCTTGTGCTCCTGCTGCCCCAGCCATGCCGACAGCTACCCCATCACCCAGCAGAACATCCTGTGGGCCTCAGGAGCCATCCCACCCCGAGTTCTGCTTCATTTTCAAATGCCTGGTGTGTTCCCTGAGGTACAGGAGAGCAGAAGGGAGGATCTGCTCCTCCTTTGATTTGCTAACTTAATTGGAGTTAATTTGTCATTCTTCATGGCTGTTCAGCACCAGTGGAGAGCTGCTGCTCTGACAGCTACCATCATGATGGGCATAAAGGGTCCAAGAGCTAAATCAAAGCAGCCCTCTGTCGCTCTCCAGGCTTGTCCTGTGCAAACGGGGTGTTGGAGATGGTTTAGGGTGATGTCCTCCTTAGACACCACCTCTTTTTTACTGCTGGAAATGATGCTGGCTTGGAAGGACTACTGCTCTGACCCAAGAGACAACTTCCTCTGCAGTATGATTTTATTGCATGGACAGGCTTGATTCCTTTAGTATTTTCAGCCAAAAAGGATGAAGAAGGATGGGAAGAAGCTGACTTGCAGCAGCTCCTCTGCTAGGAGTGTGAGTTACAGGGTCATGAGGGGCTCAGAGGGCTCCAACATGAGCCAGGGGGTCAGAAGGGCTTTAGGCTTTAAGATGACAGCAACGACCTCCTCTCCTGGGCCTCTGAGAAGATCTGTCTCTGCTGGCAGCTCAAGAAAGCGTTTGTGAAAGCAGAGGCGATCAAAAGCATCTAATCTATAAAGACAAGGACATGACAATCTTTGACACTTTCTCAGCCAAAACAAGTCTGGGCTCCAAAGCTGCAAGGAAATTCCCCTGATATTTCAAGACATCAGTTTAGTCTTCAAGGGAGTTTATTGAGCTGTTTCCCAGGGTGCTAAGGCACGTTAATGTTATGTGTGCATACTTTAAAAGTTTCACAGTCTTTTAAGCAGATTTGGGGCGTACTGTGTCATACAACAAACTTTAAATATTGGGCAAGCAGGCTTGTTTCGCAACGCATTTGGCAATAAAATTTATAGATGTATGAGGTATGCTAGTGGATTTATGCAATGTATTATGCTATATGAAACAAATCTATGAACCACGATGACTTTTCCATCTGGAAAGAGTTGTAAATGTCTACATTTTTAGGGTGGTAAAACTGAAACTGTTGTTGCAGTGCCCAGATCTCTCCTTTTCTGAAGAAATCTGTAAGATGTGAATAGTTTGGAGACCTTTACCCCTGTGTCAAATTTGGCAGAAATGACACAGTGACATCAAAGTCTAAAGGACACGGGCTGTGACAGCACACACTTTGGCTTTTTAATGCTGAATATGTCGTGCTCTGGGTCCTCTGGAAAATGTTGGACATCTCTTTCATATGTAGCTGAATTAACAGTAACATGTAATGCTTCACTAAAACTAATCAAGTCTGTCCCCTTCCTTTGAAGGGATGGATGTGTATTTTTCTGTTCTGTTAAAAAAATTTTGCAACACTCAGACCAGCAATCATCACCCAGCAGAGCAGGAGAGCTCGGAATAGGAGCAAAAAGGTCCAGGTTGAGTTTCAGCCTCTGATCTGTGGGGGTATTTTTCCTTTACACATTGAAAGGTTCAGAAAAAAAAAAGAGGAGCCACACATGACCAGGATCTTAACAAGATTCCCATCACCCTCGATGAGGCTAGATAAACCTTGGTGCTTTGCCCTCCCCAGGATTCCGCTTTCTGTAACGCAGGCACATGATAACAGCTATCCACAGGCAGCAGATGAAGGGAAGGGTCTCAGCAGCAAACAGCCAGGATTATTGTGAGATGTGAGTTCGCAATGACGCTTAAAAAATATAAAAAAAATCTGAAGAACCAGTGTGTTTGGGTAATCAGTGACAGGAAGAGTTGTCACACACCTCAGACACTTCCCCCACTTTAACTTCAAGATGGTCAAGTTTAAATGGAAGCTGTTTGGAAGATGAGCATTCAGGCTGGGCAAGACTTTCACGGCTCTGAAATTTGTTGTTCTGCAGTGACATAGTTTTTTGAAATGGGGAGAGTGCAGAGTACAAATGTTGTCTCTGGACCTGGACTAATGGTGCAGCATCTCTACATCGTTTCATGTGCAATAACTGTAATAGCCTCTCTCCAAGGGTGATACAGGCGTAAAGAGGGTTGTTCCCCAGGGGTTAATCCACAGGCAAGTCTCTCGGCACTAATTCCTGTTGGTGAGAAGCCCCTGGAGTAAATCAATCCTTCTTGTAATAAAAAATGGCGTTTTTAATCACTTCCTTGACCTGGGAACTAGCTGGTAACAAGTCTTGTTAGGAGCCTGTTTGGACACAGTATGATTTCATTTAAATTTCATATATAAATAATGAATTAAATACCTGCTTGGCACCGCTGCATTGACAGTGGTGGGTTTTCTCCAGACTGAACCTTTTTACATAATAAAACCATTAGGAATAGACTGGGTGATGGGAGCAGTTTGATAGTGTGTTTGTACTTATGAAGCTGTCTGCTTTGGTTTATCCCTGCATTTCATGCAACATTAGGTTTAAAGAGCCTGCGCAGACTTGTTAAATTTCCTGAGTGAATAACAAGCTGAAAATCCCCTGATCCAAAGGCGCATGAAATGATACAAGGTGCAGGTCCCGGTCACCGCCACGTGTGGAGAGGAGGTGCAGATGCAAGTCTGGGCCTCTTCAGCACAAAAAACTGCCCTAAGTCGCTGGGATGGAAAAGCATTATTGGGTTTCAATTAATGACTTCGCTATTAGAATTCCATTAATGACTAAACAGTGTTTCCACTTTTGACGGTGTTATTAGGTTAAGCTTCATTTCAGAGGCAATAACCGCATATATATGGCTAGCACAATGTATTGTTATTAAGGAGGGGGAGTATGTGGGGAATCAAAACCGTTGCAGAGCCCAGATTTATAGTTAGATATGATTCATAAGCCTTGATATGGCATTTGCTTTCTGCAAAAATATTCTTCTTTTCTCCCTCTGGTGCAGTCTGGCATTGTTGATGGTGTCCGGGTGCCCCTTTGGTGAGACCTGACCCTCCTGCTGCCCCCATCCCTCCATCTCCATCTCATCCCCAGCGCGGGCAGCTTCTGGTTATGTCCCACAGAGCAGGTTCTGAGCTCTCCATGTGGCAGGTCACCTCTCGGCCATGTTCTATCCAGTTAGCAACCTCGCTAGCTGGCCAGTTTAATTATGATATTACTTGGAGCTACATTTCTCTGTGGCTCTCAGAGGGCTTTGCAGCCATTAGTTCATTCTACCTCTTGATGCTTAGGGAGAAAAAAATTATACTGCTTTAAACTAAAGCAGAGAAAAGATGCCTGGTTTACAGGTTTGCAACTAAGAGTTGTTATGCAGAGTTGATGAAAGGACCTGGATCCCTCAGTCTAACCACGAGACGATACTCCCTGCCAGGCTTATACAGCCAAAATCAGTGCGCACAGTTTAGCATAACCTGCTTCTGCTGTGTGGCTGGATTTGCATGGAAAAGTTTAACCGTCCTTGCAAGAACAGCTCTGCCTTTCCACCCTTGAGCTAATAAGCAAATAAACCTCATTGCAATCCTGCCCAAGGGCAAATTCCCACTGCTGACAGCCCCTCCAGAAACAAAGTCACGACAGTTTGTTCTTGCCAGCTTGTTCCTTCCTTTGGCTTAAGCAGGGTAAGCCACAGCCAGCCAGCAAAACCAGGACAGCGGGAAGTGTTTCTGTTTAATGGGTCCTTATTGGGATCTCTGGAATCTGTAAGTGCTTCTCCAGTCCTGGCAGAACCACAGGTCACCCTTCACGCAGCTTCACGGGGGCTGGGTGCCCAGTTCTGTGGGTGCTTGGGGAGCTGCACTGAGCTGCACGGCATGGTCTGGGAGCAGGGGGCACAGCTGGGAAATATAGGGAGCCACTGCTCTATGCTGCTTGTGAGAAGAAACAGCAAAATGAAGCATTCTTTATCTGGAGCCAGCTTTGGAATGAATAAATGCAACAGTTCTCCTGCCAGACAAAATACTCTTCCAGGTGCCAGTTGTGCTGATGGCATTTAGTGGCTGTTTAGATCCATCATCTGGCTCCTGTCCAAAAAAGCACATGGGTATCTCACCAGCCTTTTCCCGAAGTGAAAGAGGCACATGCAGGTATTGCTGTGTGGGAAGGGGATGTGTGCTTTGCAAAAGGTTAACAGGAAAATACATATTTTCTAATTTAAAAAAAAATGCTGCAATAGCAAGGGAGGATGAAGTGTTGTAGGGAGGTGATTAATGCTGGGAGTTGATGCAGGCTCACCAGGGGCTTAATTAGGGAGGTAAAAGCAGCCTTAATTTCTGGTATTTCCAAACTTTTGCATATTTGACTCTGCATTTCTAATAATGATCACTTAATATGAGTTGCTGCACGTGTGCAATAATTCATGCCCCAACAGCACTCTGCAATGCGCTCTGGCCTGTCCAAGGAGAGAATGAGGCATGAAATGGAGCTGAAGCGGGTGCCAAGTGTCACACCAGCAAACTCCATTTTAATGTTCTTTCCCTTTGGGATCTGAGGGGTTTTGTCTGTGCAGGCTGTAGGCTTTCTGCAGTGAGTGCTGATCCTTGAGAGCTAAGAGGCCAGGGTATTAAAAACAAAATCTGAAGTGTTTTTAGGTGGGGTTTTTTACGTGTCTTTAAAAGCCTGGTTTTGTGGTTGCTTGCATATACGTGCATTTTGGATCTTTATGATTTCCTTTATAGGCAAGGTGAAAAGAGGTGAAGCAGTGAGCTCAAGGCGAAAGAGCAAAGTGAAAGCAGGAAAAGACCGGAGTTCATTTCAGAATCGTTACGGCGAGAAGGGCGAGCCGTCATTAAAAGGCAGTTATCCATCCCTCGGCTTCACTCACGGCAAACCTGAGGTTGCTTTTGGAGTAAAAGCCAAACGGTGGGAGCCACATCCGGACCTGGCCTTTGCCAAGGCTTCGGGGTGGTGGTTTGTGTTACAAAGGGATGAAGGTGCCATGGTGGGCAGGCTCCTCCAGACGCCTTCCCTGTCTGCTGGGTGCGAGAGCAGCGAAACCGGCTGGCTGGCGCAGAAGTTCCGACAGCAGAGCACAGGCATGGCCCAGGGTACTTCTTGGGAGGAAAAAAAAAATCATCCTGGAAAAAGGGTTGGGATTTTGAACGGGGAAACTCTCCTGATTTTTGATCCTTGTGTGCTCAAGAGGCGAGGGGGAGTCACACGTTTCTCCTCTTACAAATGCTGCTGCTGTTTTCCATTGATTTCTGCCTCCCTCTTAGGTCTTAACATCGTCAGAAAATTCAAGAAAAATGCCCCAACGTTGCCCTGAAGTAAACATTTAAATTAAAAAAAATCAGAATTCCCAGCCCATTGCTCCTAAATCTCATTAAGAAATCCTCAAAATATTAAAGATCGCCTACCTGCATTTCCCTAAAGTGAAATGTCAAATATCAGAGAGGCTGTTAATGAATTGGCAAATATAACCCGGTGAACTGCACCGAAATATATTAGAGGAGAAAGTAGAAAGATTAAATTGCAATTAAATGACTTCAGAACATCCAGCCCCGATGAGAAAACGAAGCTGACTGGTAAGAGGAAGCAACTTGAACAAAAATGCTGCCTAGATCTTCACATTTAAGCCGCTTCAAAGCCTTTTCTCATCTCAGAGCGGCTCCAAAAGAACAAAAAAGTGAAACCCATAAAGCAAAGCAATAAGAGTGCCGATAATTAATCTTGATGTGATTAAGAAGTTGGAGGAGATGGGAAATCTAATTGTGCGACAATTACTTTTATTTATCAGTTTTCTAATGAAGTGCTGAGGAAGACGTTTCTCTGGAGATCCATCCAGCCGTGGGTTATTTTTCCAAACCTCATCCACGCGGCGCAGCCATCTGCCGTGCGGAGAAACCGGCAGCCTGGCGAGCTGCCGCCACGAGCCGCCACCTCCTCTGGCAGAAAGCCGGCGCTGGGTGTCAGGGATGTGCGGGCGCTGCAGCCGAGGGATGCGGGGTGCAACTGCTCGAGATGATTTAGGGGGTCACACATGAGGTTTCGTGGCAGGAGAAGTGTCCCATGTGCCCAAACCTGTCGGTGCACTAATGAGATTTTGCCATGAGCCCAAGGACTTGCCCTTGCGGGGTGTCAGCGAGCTGGTCAAAAGCAGCTTAGGAGCTTTTCAGGTTTGCACTGAGGTTTTTAGGGGAAGCAGAATTTTCCCAAAAACTTTGAGAGGAAAAGATCAGGCCTGCTCAAGACTTTTCCTTTTGATTTCAAGCATCAATCACTTTGTCTTGATTCTTTTAAAATCCCTCTTATTATGGACATATTTAAATACACACGTCCATGACTCGGATAACTTCTCTGGTACGTCTGTTTTGAAGCTTCAATAAATCACCCTGAAGTTGCTGAGCTACCTGGAATTATCTACCTATGAAGAGTTAAAAAACACTGTTGCTTGGTTTTTTTTTTCTCCCCAAAGAGCTCAATGTCAAGAAACACAGTGTCCAAGGGGCCGAAACTCGCCTTGCTCCCTGGGGCTTGATGGCCTGTGGACACAGAGGAAATGCGAGTTGGGCTGTGAACCTCGGGCATGTGGCAGGCGTCCCTCTGCTCCTGTGCCCGGAGCTCCGAGACAAAGCTGGGAAGGAAGCGAAGCCGGGTGGGGGGAGCAGGTGGCTGGAGGAAGGGTCAGCAAGCTCAGGCTCCTGCACCCCGCGCCGTCACCCTACTGCCTCGTTCAACATGCTCCAGACAGCCTGAAGTGACCCGGGGTGTGTTGCTGGGTTGCCGTCACCTGCGAGCTTGACTTGCAGCAGAAGAATAAGCATGGATAAATTTTGCTTTTGCATCCGCAGCCTCAGTTTGTGTGTGTTGGGCCAGAGCAAGAAACCTTGGTGCTTTTGCAGAGAGTTGTTCATGCCTTTGGTGAGAAGCACTTGGTGCAGGGATTCCCCAGAACCCTGCAGCTCTCTGCTCCTTGGAAGCATCTTCTGGCAGGACAAAAAAGATAGATTTTTTTTCTGAGTAAATGGTGTGGATCCATGTTTTGAAAAATCCTGGTTTGAAAAATCCTGTTGCCCCAGCGAGCTCGATCTACAACCATCACGTATCTGTTTACTCATGGCCACCAATGCTTAATTAACCTTTTACATTGCTGTATGGGGACCTTTTGGATCAAGAGCCTGGCGGATTGATTTCTGAGCTTTGCTAAAACCTTAATAACCTTTCAGCTGGCTGAAAGAACAACCCGGAGCTTGAGCAAGCAGCCTTGCAGCTGAGGATGGGCGCTGCCAGCCGGGCTTGTGCAGCACAACCCCGCACTCGACTTTTGCTGCTTTTCCACCCCACAGCCTCCACTGCTGTACCTGCTGCTGGGGACGCAACCGGCTGGAGACGGAGCCGGTACCTCGGGGAGATGGAAACCTTGGCAGCTGCGGGTGGTTTTGTGAGTGCTGCAGGGCCATGCAGTTTGAATATCGCCTCCTCTCCCCTTTCCTAATCAATAATGCATTGTCCTGGATGGGATTTCGCTCTGAGAGGGGGGATGTTGGCACGGGACTTCGTGCCCCCCTTTTCTGGCACCGCCATGCTAAGTGTGCATTGAAAAGGAGCTGGGGCAGGGGAGAGAGTATGGGGGAAGCTGAACAAGGAACTGTTGTTCGTGGTCCATTCCCAGTACAAAAAGCTCAGATGAACAACAGGAGGCTGTTCCTCGTGCAAGAAGCACTTATCCGGTGGAACTCCTCACTGCAGGATGCTGCAGAGGCTGAAAGTCTCTTTGAGTTCAAAAATAGTCACATAAGGTGCTGGAGGAAAAAATCCGCTGAAGGGCTCGAACACAGAAACACTGCTTTCATCTTAAAAAGTCTCTCACATGTGCTGAGAACTGAAATTATTCTGGTAGAGGAGCATCACTGCATAATTTGCCTGTTTATACACCACTGGGTGACTCCGAGAGCCAGGATCAGGCCAGATGGATCACAGATCTGACCCAATGTCCTCGCACGGGCACCCAGGTCCAACTGGGTTGCTCCCATCAGCAGCTCTCTGCCAGCTGTTTCCAGATGCTGCTTTGAGTCCCTTTCTCCTATCACTGATTCCCTCATGCCCACCTCCTTGTCTGGATATTTACATTTTAATAGATCTGCCTTGACCAGGTTGCTGGGTATTCTTAATGTGCAAAATGTTTATCTGTATGAAGAGTCCTGGCTGCTTTTCATCCTGGTGGAGGGAGGCTGGGCAGGAATACGAGGTGTAATCGGAAGGCTGGGGGCTACTTTATCTCATAAACCTTGGACGGGTACTATGGAGGAGAAGATAAAAGGAGACTCTTACTCTTTAGGCCAAGAGTACGCAAGTCAAAGACAACGCCGTGATGCGCCCAAGGGCAGCTTCCCCGTGGAATATGGGGATAGGAACCTGTAAATAAAGGTTTTCTTGGCAGCTGGTATGAACAAGGGCAGGTGTTTGAAGTATTTGTTGGATGCCCTGAGGCAGCAATTATTCGGGGAGAGAGAGCTTTCTGCTGGCGCCTCTTAAACAGCGGCACAGCACTGGGTTAATAAACCCTTGGCACTGATCATCCCGGGGGGCCCACTGGGGATCTGTGCTGGGAACTCTGGGGGTGGTGCACCCTGCCCATGGTTGTTGTCACTGACAGGGAGCCTCGGCCTCTCGGCTCTTATTGCTGGTAAAGCCTGGCATGTCGGCATTTCCTGTTAGCAGTTAGGTCTGCATTGAATTACTGCCCAGAGAGGCACTTTTAAATAGGGAATGAGGTCTCATTCCTCCAATGAAGATGCTTTCTGTGGGCTAAACCCTGCGGGCTTTATCCCTGTGAGTGAGCCACCCCTCGAGGATGCAATGTCTGGGACATCCGAAAAGCAACCACTGGGGTCTTTCCTACTGTCCTTACCGTGGCTTTGGCAGCAGCATGGATGTCTGCACTGAGAGCCACGGAGCAGCCATGTCCACTGCCACCAGGCAGGCAGATGGGGTGCGGAGGCTGTGTGCAGGTCCTGGGCAGCACTGGAAGCCCGGCGACAAGAAGACCTGGGCGGAGAAGCTGCATGAGTGCCTGCAGTGGGTTTTGCATTGCAGCAGGGATGAGCACTGCAGGGAAAGCTGGTTGTTCATTCCTGGGTTTGCTGTCTGCTGAGGGAGATGGGAGAAGACAGCCAGAGACGGTCTCTGTCTGACTGAATCGCTGGTGCGAGGGTGATTGCCTCTTCTGATGCTCTTCCAGAGGCATGTCTCACCCAGACTAGTCTACCTCTGGGTCGCTTCTTCTTGATTAGTGGCGAGAAAAGGGAAAACGTAGCTTTAGAGGAGCATTTCTAGTTAGCAAGACCTCACGGAGAAGGGAAGCTCCTATATCAGTGGTGGGCAGAAAGCAGTCTTGCTTTTGAGGACAAGCTTTGCAAGCCTGACAGCGCAGAAGATCTAAATTATTTACCTTTGAGGAGCTATGACCATGGTAATAGGGAGAAATTTTTACCAAGAATCTATTAAATTAATATAAAGGATTTAATTTTTTTTTCTGTTTTCATGAAGATTCAGAATGGCTGAGGAAGACTGAAGTGGTTTTGTCAGGCAGAGTAGGCAGCGTGTAGCTCTCAAGAGGATCAGGTTTTTTAGGTAATTGAGGTAATTTAATCCCCCCCCC
>VWZZ01004643.1:676368-695617 GCA_013399095.1 Psophia crepitans | reverse complement strand
CCCCCCCCCCCCCCCATTCTAAACGTTATTTTAAAAAGTCATTCAGGAAAATTGCAAGGTTTGTTCTTTCCTCAATATGCAGGAACGGGCTAGGCTGCAGGCAACTTTGTGGTACTGAGAGACATTTTTCCAAGATTAAAGAATAGGAGTGAGCATCCCACTCAGAGCATTATGCCAAAGATTTTCTTCCTTCCCAAAACGGAGGTTAAATACACAGAGAGAGACGGCAACTCCCACTGCGCGCAGCAGGAGCCTGGCTATCACGTGCTCTTGCAAATCTGCCCAGTGGTGATGTCTGCCAGTTATACTTTTAATTTAATGCACTACTATCTTGAGTTTGTTCTGCCTGTGGATGAGCCCCAAAACCTTTTGAGGTGTTTTGTTCATGATGGACTCAATATTCCAAATCGATGGTTTGCTCAGCAGGGCACGAAAACACCCGTTTGAATCCCTGCTGCAGCTCGAGCAGCTCTGAGAGTTGAACCAGGCTCTCCATTAGCTGGAGGAACCATCCTGGTTTACCGGCATACTGGCTGTTTGAGAGGATGCTGCCCAGGCTGGTGTGCTCCCATGAAAAGTTTTAGCATCAGCGAGTCCATGTTCTCAAATGGAAAAACCGAGTAAACAAAACCCTCTCAATTAGGAACATCCACAGCAATTGCTGTGTTGTGGTGCAGAGCACATCTTTCACCACCTCATGTTCTTCCCCTCTCTTTCCCCCTTCCTGGTCATTTTGCTGGTCCTTACCTCAATAAATTGATGGGTTTTTTGGCTTACTCTCTTCCCTGGGGGATGCCCTAGTCCCTTGCTGGGACCTGGTTTGGAGCAAGGTCAGAAAGCCTCCAGGAACATCAGCTTTTGGGATGCACCTGCAAAGATGCATTTGAATATATACATTGCGCAGAGGGGTTATTTTAGCAATTGTAATGAGGCTATCTCAAAGACAGATCGAGTTTTTTGAAGTAGGAGGAACCCACAGGACCTGAGGAACTTGCCGTGTATTGACAGCCTGAAGACATGATAAACAAGTTGACGTTGGAGGAATCAATTCATTTTAATTTGGGAGCAAGAGCAGGAAAATGACTGAATTATCTCCTCTCACAGGGATGGTCCCAGCAGCACCACAGAATTTGATTTATTGTTAACTTTTACAGTTATTGTTTTATTGTCTGTATTTCGGGGTAATATATTGAGGACTCCAATGGCTGCACCTTACAGGGAAGCATATGGGAATAATAAAAATAATAGCGCATTTCAGCTGTAGGTATCAAAGTATTTCATGAAGATGGTTTTCCTTGCCTTACAGGCAAGCTACTTGCCAATGTTACATCAAATTTGGTGGCATAGAAATGCTGCCTCAGTTTCCCTTGTGCCGTTGCAGGCAGCAGTGGGAGAGGATGAGGACTCATTGAGGACTCATTGTTCAGACCCTCCCTGTGCTCTGTCCATGGATGCTCCTCCATATCTGTGATAGCTCTACGGCCTACTTGGTCTATTACTGACCCTTATCAATGTATGCAGCATTAATACCATAGGCAGGGTGGGAGTATTATTGTTTTGGGAGTATATATACAGGCTGGACAACGAGACGCTGGAGAGCAGCCGTGCTGGGAGGGACTGGAGGGTCCTGGGCGACAGCAAGTGGAACATGAGCCAGCAGGGTGCCCAGGCTGCCAGGAAGGGCAGCCGTGTCCTGGGGGGCACCAAGCCTGGCATTGCCAGCCGGGCCAGGGACGGGATGGTCCCACTCTGCCCTGCGCTGGGGCGGCCTCACCTCCAGTGCTGGGGGCAGGTTTGGGTGCCACAGCACAAAAAGGGCATAAAACTGTTGGGGAGTGTCCAGAGGAGGGAACAAAGGTGGGGAAGGGTCTGGAGGGGCAGGCGTGTGAGGAGAGGCTGAAGGACCTGGGCTGGTTCAGCCTGGAGAAGAGGAGGCTGAGGGCAGAGCTCATGGGGCCTCCAGCTTCCTCCCGAGGGGGAGCCAAGGGGCAGGCGCTGATCTCCTCCCTCTGGGGCCCAGTGACAGAACCCCAGGGAACGGCCTGGAGCTGCCCCAGGGGAGGGTCAGGGTGGGGATCAGGAGAAGGTTCTTCCCCCAGAGGGTGGTGGGGCCCTGGCACAGGCTCCCCAGGGCAGTGGTCAGCGCCCCGAGCTGGGCTGAGTTCAAGCAGCGTCTGGCCAACGCTCTCAGCCATCTGCTGTGATGGGGCTGGTCCTGTGTGGGGCCAGGGGTTGGGCTGGTGGGCCTGGGGGGGCCCTGCCAGCTCGGGAGATTCTGTGAGTCTGCGATTCTATGATTTATCTCAGAGGGACTGGTGCCCCTTTCAGCTTTGTTTGCAATCGCCTGCCTCACTTTGCAGCCCTTTGCGGAGGGATGGAGAGAGGATACAGGCAAGCAGTGCCGTGGCATCGTTGTCTTGGGAGCCGGAAGAAAGCCGGGGCAGTCAAAAGCGGATGAAATCCCACCCCGTATGTGAGGAGCAAATCCAAACATCTGCTCCTTCCACTCTTTTTCTGTCCCCTCCAGGCAAATTACAGGAGCCTCTGCCACAGCAAAAGGCTTTTAATCAAAGCTAATTACTCACCAGACATTTTTTTCAGGGGTCTCAGGGTCAGTCCTCGTGACGACGTCCCCATGATGCCACATCCTTGACTGTGTTTCCCCTGAGCAGAGGAGGAAAGCAGGCTGTGGGCTTTGGTGACAGCCCTGTCCTACCCCTTGAAGCAGGTCTCTGTGGAGAAACCGCAGAGAAGAGTTGATGGGTTGCTCAGTGAGATGGTGACATCCATTAGTTCGGCTTGGAGGGTTTAGCGATGCTGGCTGACTTAATTGGATTTCCATGTGACACAAATCTGTCCAGCCTAAAGCAGGGGAGAAAATTAAAGAAACTCATGGGCTTTCTGCCTTACGTTTCCTTGAGAGCACTTGGCAGAGCACAGCTCGTGCAGTGCGTGTGCCGTGGAGGGGATTTTGTGCTGCTGGTGATGATGATGAAGCTGGGGCCACAGGAATGTTTCTGGCTTGTAAACTGAAACAGTGTCAGGAATATACTCAATATAAAGTTAATGCTACTTGGGGTTACCAATCCCCTGCATAGGGGTCTGGTTGGTTGAACTCTCTGGGGAAAGGTAGGTGAACATCAGGTCCAAATTCTGCTGCCCCTCGAGTGTATTTTGACCTCTGAGTTCTTCTTACATATGCTGCTTTAGCTGCACAACATGTACTATTAAAGCAACCATACTGGATCAGAAGCCCATCCTGCCCCGTGCTGTGTCCCCAGGAATCGTCACAAGCAGATGCTAAGGGAAGGACAAGTCCATCCATTTCAAGTTGACTGGCTCCATCACCAGCTGTGCTGCAGATGTGCAGATGTGTTCTACCACTCCCATCTCCCTCACAGGACCCAGGGCTCCTTACCGTAACTGGAAAATGTCCCATGTGCTGTAGATCCCAGGTCCAGCCGTGGCTCTGTGGGAATCAGGGTGGAAATCAGTGGGAGCCAATGGGAGTCCTCAGTCCAAGGTGTGCTGGAGAAGACACCCACAGATGTCACTGGGTTTAGGACATGTCCTTGACTTTGCAGATCCTGGAAGCGACGAATACATGTTCTTGAAGTGCAGGAGAGCTGCTTGAGCTAGGGCTGACCGTTAGTGGCCTTTCAGCTCCCTCTGCAGATATAATTAAAGCAATGTTTCCATGCCCAGATCAATTCATTGTGTCTTGGACCTCCTTTCCCCTACAGTAAAGACCGATTAAATAGTAACTGGCTCTGAAATATCAGCTCAGCAGAGGCTGAGGGATGGGAGGTTCCCCTGCTCTCCATGGTCCCGGCTGGACCAGAAGCACAGGCCAGCTCTGCTCGGTGCATGCGTGTCTTTTGCCATGCTTTTGGCACCCTAAGGTGCCAGTCAGCAGAAGATGGGTTGTTTCTCCTGCCTAAGTTGCTGGGCCTGGGGAGGCAGGGAGCAGGCAGATGGTGCGGGCAGGGCCTGCCGTCTGCCTGATGTCTTGTGTCAGCTGTGCTTTTGGAAGCCTTCGGCAGCCCTGCCCTTGATGCGCTGCTCGGATGCTCATGCTGAGATCTGTTCTCTGCCGTTAGCGCCAGAACTCAGCGGCAGCCCCAAAATCCCCACTCCTTGCCTGGTGTGTGGTAGGGAGGGACGCGTCCTGGGGTGGCGATCCTGTAATCACTCAATCAAGCAGTAGCAGAAGTTGCAACCACTGCCTTCAGCAGTGGGGTCTTGTCCCTTGCTCTAGACAGGGACCGACTGGGATCAGCGTGTCATGATACTGTGGGTCAGGACTGGGACTCTATAAGGAGGCCAGCTCATGATGGTAGGAGGTCACGTTGGGTTTGAGGTGTGCCCGTCCTGCAGAGAACTGGGCTGAGAACCCCGCAGATCATTACATGGGGATGCCTGAGCCACCTTCAAGCCAGTGACTGGTTCAGGGGCTTGCGCAATGGCAGCGTTTTGCATTTTCTTTCCAAGGAGAGCAAATGGCTATACAAGGTGTGAAGCATCAAGACATAGATCCGTTTGTCTTCCACAGGAGACATCCTACTTGTTGATAGCCTTCCCCTTCTGCCTTATGGTTTTCTTGACCTAATGTAAACTACGATGTCTGACAAATGCATACATCCTGCAGTGGGGGTCAACAGGACAGAGGTATTCAGGGACCCCTTCTTAGCAACGCCTGGTAGCATGTTCTGCTCTGAGAGGGAGAAACACTGGAAATATATTGCAGTGGGTGAAATCAGCTGCTCTGAACGGTGTCCAGCTCTGGCCATCTTGTCCAAGAAAATTCAAACAAAAACTGAGAATCTGGAGAGAGGAGATGAGTCGAACTCTTCTGTAACAGATCAAGCAACTGAAAGAGCAAATGGTGAAAGCATATAAAAAAGATGAGTTATCCAAAGATGGGGAATTTCTGTTCCTGTGATTGTGGGTACATGGGCAAGTACCTTTAGCCATGAAGTTATCACAATCATTTCAGAGCTCCTCCAAGGCACTACCTACCCCATGGCAAGGACTCAGGCCAGGGAACTCATCAGCACCTGATTTTACACAGGCAGAGGAAGTTCAACTTGATAAAACTAATTGCATAGTCCAAGCTGACTCCAGGAGCTAAACCAGACTTTCTAAGCAGCAGTTTTGTGCTTTATAATGAAATCTTTCATGTCTGTTTGGCTTCTGGCTGTCCAGGTGGCTGCGACCTTGTGGAATTTGAAAGGTGTCGAAGATGTGGGCTCATCGCAATTTACTTTGATGCATCTTTTACAGCAAATTCAGCAGAAACACTTCTAGAATTTCTCCCTTTTAATCTCCTTCCCCTCTCTTCCTGCCTCAACTTTCTGGCCGGAGTTGTCGTGTCAATTTTGATAACTTGATGTCTACTGTTTCAATAATGCAGAAAAGGGGGGAAAGGTGCTTTTATTGATGTTATTTCTTATGTGTCCTGCACTGAGATTAAGCTTTGGCTGGAAAACCCCGTCCTTCAGCCTAAACGTAGTGTTCATACCTTCGCTGCGATTCATGGGGAGAACTTGCAGCAAGAGAGGGAAATTGCATAGTAATATCCAGGTTGTTATGAGTTTGATGATGCTATACTGAGAGATGACGTTAAGTGTAGGTAATATATGTGAGGCAGATATAAAGTCAACTACAGAGAACCAAATTTTTCATTTTTCAACCCAAAACCTTTAGCTCGTGATGAGCTGGGGAGACGACATTTAAAACAATCCCATTGCTCCCATTAAGGTGGAGATGCTCCTCTGATTGCATGATGTCATTCATGACATACCGCTGCTTGGAAAACTGGGAGAAGTTTTGACTTAACACACTTTTTATGATGACCCAGAGCAAGGGAAAGCCTGTGTCTGTGAGCACCTCACTGTACCAGCACTTCCACCTGGGCCTGGGCTGTCACATGTGCCATATCCCATGAGTCAATTGAGGCAAAGCTTGGGAAGGAAAGAGGCAGAAAAAAAAGCCCTGAGCTTTTTGAACCTCCTGTTGGATTCTCCATCCTGAGAAGGTCCTGCTCTGAGGGTTACTAATTCCTTTGGGTGCTGAGACCTGCCTTGTTTCAGGACTGTGGCATCGTGCTTGTCTTTTCTGTTTGTCGGTTCCCCCCCATAACTTACATCAGAGCAAAGCCACTCTTAAAGCAGAGTGATGCTCCTCTAGGAACAGTTCTCCTGACTCTCATGTTGTATTTTGCTACACAGGTTTTCTACGCAGGCTTTGGCAGGCGGAGGGAGGTGTGCCCCATCTGCCACCGCCACTGGTTTTTCTTTGGGCGAGTTGTTCTCTGGGGACAGGCTGAATCTCCCTTATGAATGAGGTAAGAGACTGAGAAAGGGAGAAAGCAACCAGAACTTGCTCAGATTTGTCTGCAGCATTAGCCAGCAGAGATAAAGGGTCAAGAAAGAGAGAAAGGAGGAGTCTGTTCTTCTGAGATGTTGCTCCAAATGTGCCCAGTTTCATAGATAAATTTATTTTAAAATGTTGCCAAGCATCATTCAGGGTAAGGTGAAAGGTTGCAGGTTTGCACCAGAATTGGGTTTCTCCTCTCAACCCTCCTCTCTTTCCTGAGTCCTCCCTGAGGACTAAGTAAAGGAGTGTGTTTGGGACACAGATTTAGCTGCAGTCTGGCAGATGGCACGGAGATGGCCTTTGCTAAAATGGTTGGATGCACCAGCTTAGCTGGGGGATTACGGGGAGCATTTCCTTCCCCCCTTTTGAAAGCTGTCACTGTTTCAGCTGCTTTATAACTACTTCGGTCACAAGGGTGCACTGCGGGGAGGGTGGCCTGTTCTTGGTGATGATGGACAAGATCCATTGCAGCCCTAAGCCCCAGCCACGCAGCTCCTCCTGCCCTGCCAAGACATGGCTGCAGTTTCACGAATTTCTACTTCTCCATTTACCACTTCCAGTTTTGAAAATGACACAATTGTTCAGTGAACAACTGCAAACTTTAGGGAAATGGCTTCTTTCCCAAATGCATTCCTTTGCAGGATTTATTATTTGTGAGAGGCAAAAAAAAGAGACAACTTCAGTGCCATAAGAAGTTTCCTCATCTTTTCCCTGATGAAGACCATGTAAAGATTCTCCAGAGCTGTTCTCCAGACATTTTAAAGTTTTATTTCATTTTTTATGAGTTGTTTTTTGTGCTGCTTATTTCAGCTGTAGTAGTTGCACTACCTTTGGGGTATAGAAGGTGTGTTGGATGAATGTCTCTTGCCCTTGTTTTGGGGTTGAAGGCAGTCTGCATTGGTGCCATGTCGACAGAAAGCTTGTTTTTCAGCCTGTCTTTCCCCTGAGAAAGCTTGTTTTCCTCACAGATAAGTTCTGCCTTTCCTGGTGGTGCCAAGGAGTTCATCTGTCAGTCACATTCATCCCAGATGTTAGCTGGTATTTTAGGCATTTGCAACCCAGATTGCCTGGGAGGTAAGGGTGGGGACCCTGAGCGTGTTTTGATGTCCTGCAAGGAGTGTGGAGGTCAGCTTTGCCATCTCTCAGCATCTCAGCAGTGTGCTAAGGAGTTTTCTTCTCTGTTACCATGGGTTATTGTTATTCCACAGTTTCCTAATCCTGATACAACCCAGGTAGCACAGCTCCAGCTTTCATCGTTGCTGCCATCATCCCTGTCAGAGGAATACCAAGGTTATGTATAAAACTGATTTCTATCAAGGTGATGATGCCACTGGTTTGTCTACTTTCAGCAAAACAGTCTGAAGAAACTGTACATACTCTGAAACCCATCACTCTGCTGTGGTCCCCAGTTTACCACTGCAGCAAGTTTTTCTTATTCATGGTGTGCTTTGGAAAGGGCCAGCCTGTCCAGCAGCAAAGGCTCTGCCAGATGGGGGAATTAGCTGTTGTCTTACCTCCAGCATCTTTCTAGAAGGCTTGCACAGGAGGCAGAAATGGTTCATTTCGGTGCTTTCTGCTGATTCTCAGCCAGCTGAAATACAACTACGGCTGTTTTATTACTGTCACCTACAAGTGTGATCGTAACAGCAAGGAAAATACATCTGTCTGTTGTTCACTGGGAAAATTACTGCTCCTAAATGAGCTATCAGCAAAGGCTGCAGCTGTGCTCAGAGACTGGCTGGCTGCATGAAAGCACAAACCTTCGTAGTAGTTTAAGATGGTCAGTAGCTCGTGCTCTGCCACGGACTCTCCTGATGACCTCAGGTAAGTCCTCTGGCCACAGCCCAGTCCAGTTCTTGGTTGGCATCTGAGGGTGATGGCACGGCTCTGGCCACAGGGCTTGTGAATCAACTAAACAGCTTAGCCTCCCAGCTCCCTTCAGCCAGGTACCAGGCACCTAATTACATCCATAAATTTGAGCTGTAAATTTCCTGGAGCACTTCCTAAATAGTTTACATTTTTGCTGAGTGTATCATGTGTATGGACACTGTTTTAATACAGATGGGCCTGGTGGCCAGTTATCATCCCATGGATGTAATGTGCTCTGCCCAGCTAAGCATTTTCACTGATGCTGATGAATTTCTCTGAATTAGTTTTCTATTGAATGGAGTTACTTTATTATGGTGAAAAAATTGAAGGAAAAAAGCAGGTTTTGCCATAGAAGGGCCAATCTGCTGAGTCCAGAGCTCTTCTTCCCCTCTGCAGTACTGTCATCCCTACCCCTGGTGCACTGGGACAAGAGAGGAGATGCTTCAAAGTGGTGGCAACGCTGCTGCTCTTATCTTCGGCAGGATTTGAAAGCACGTGGGACCCCCCCCAGAGACTGTAATTCCCTTACCTTTGTCACTTTGCTGTAAGCGCTTTGCAGGCAGCACCGTGGGAGTCACAAACACCCCTTGCTGTGCAGGCAGACGCAGGCAGGATCTCAGCCGTCCCCTCAGGGCCATTTCACCAGCAGCCCCTATACGAAACAGAAAAGGGCAGACCAAGAGCACACCATGCAGCTTTTCTCCAGCAGACCCCAACAACATGAGGTCTAAACTGAAATATCACACAATTTCCCATGTAAGCATCACAAAAAGGGTTTTCCCTTCCTTCATGAGGCCAGCCAGGCCTTTGCTTGCAGAGACAAGGGACAGATGCTCATGAATATAACTGGACACTTAACTGGACACATAACTTTTATGGCCTCAAGTTGCATATGGCCTCAAGTTGCGTCAGGGCAGGTCTAGGTTGGATATTAGGAAAAACTTCTTCATGGATAGTGAGGTGTTGGAATGGACTGCCCAGAGAGGTGGTTGAATCATCGGCCCTGGAGATCTTCAAAAAACTCATAGATGTGGCGCTCCAGGACATGGTCTAGCAGCACGGTGGTGTTAGGTTGACGGTTGGACTTGATGATCTCAGAGGTCCTTTCCAACCTCAGTGATTCTATGATTCTATGACACAAGGAAGATGATGGCAGTGACTGTATTACTCTCTCCCACCAAGAAGCCGTCGGTTTGAGATGCCTCTGGCAGCTGGATATATTGCTGCTTCAGAGGCTCTGCTGCTGAGATCTCTATTTTGTATCTCAGTAAAGGATTTCTCTGCCTCTTCTCCCTCCATAAAGCACAACCTATATTTAGAGTGTTTAGAGTTGCGTATTTAAGCAGCAGGCTTAATTAAATTCTCCTGATGAAGGAAGCAGCCCCTATTGCCTCATCACGATCCTAACCACAGACTGCTCTGCTGTAAATACAGCCTGCCCAGAGCTGGTGGGGACCAAACTCAAATGGGGACCTTCTGCTCTGTCCTTAGACAAAAGGCAGTTGGACCCAAATGGAGGATCCCAGATCAGTGGGACTGCTGGGCTTAGCCCAGAGATGCTCTTCAGGAGGAGAGTGAGGATAAAGTTCTCTTCTCGCCTTGAAGCCTGGACAAAAAGAGCCTTTTAGTGGGTATTTTTTTACCAGCATTGGAGTTTAGCAGCAGGGAGGGAAATCTCTGGTTTTTTCTGCAGGATAGTTCCCAGAAGATATCATTATACATTTGTTTATTGAATTAAAAAAGAATGTAATCCTCTCCTAGGCCTTCTGCCATTTCTGTATGAGGGCATGCACAAATAATGGAAACACATCTTCTCCAGTTATTTATCTGAAGAGAAATGCTTAATGCATTACGATATATTCCACTTGAACTGGAGTCCAGTATCCTGCATTCAGTACATTAAGCTGTAACTCAATTATACTAGAAGCTGGAGTCCTAATGAAGATCAGGGCCTGCTGGGGCTGCAGGGATCAGCAGGAGAAAATGGCCTTTGTTCCCAATTCCTCGGTTTGCACAGGGGTCTGTCCCTCTTTTCTAGGTGCAAAGAGCAGAAAGAGCATTTCTTTGCCATGCAACAGCACATAAAATCTAGTAATTGATGGGAAGGAAAAACTGTATCTTCGCCCTCATGAGACGGGGAACAAGGCATCCAAAATGCTTCATGGTGGTGAAAATCAGGCTGGGCAAAGGAACCCAGGTCCATCTGTACCTGTCCAGAGATGCCTTACCTGTGGTCACGCAGGTGATCTGCAGGAGAGCAAGGGCCTTGGGGTCTTGAGGGCTCTTCACACTCAAATCCTCTTTCTCAGCTGTGCTGGGGAGCAATCCAGACCTACCTTAAGGGCAAGGAGCCCATCTGCTTCCCAGCTCCGTATGCCAACACTGACCGATGATGTGTAGGGAAAAATTTCATGTATAGGGGAGGAGGAGACGACCAGAGAAGATCTTGATAGATGTAAAAGCTGATCTTTGCTCTGACAGCATGACCCAGCCTGTTCCTCTCCTCCCTGGAAATTTGGATGTGAATGCACACAAAGCATGTACGCATCAGCTATTTCTGTAGCAGAGAGCCAGCAGCCAGCGCTCTTTGCCACCTGCCAGAGATCAGACCCAAGAGCAAGCCTTGCACCACGTCAGCGTCGAAAGGACCCCGGTGCCCCTTTCTGGAGAGGAAGCATCAGCTCCACCGACAGAAGCAGGAGGGGGGGGCTTGTTAATCTGCTGCTGCTGAAATGCTGTCGAACAGCTCAGCTGGGGAGAGCAGGGGTTATCCTCTCCCCGGCTGTCTGCTCTCCTTCGCAGCTCCCCAGGCAGGACTTGCCGGGCTGATCAAAACACACAGCTCAGACATAGGGACTGGCTGAAACATCCACGTCAGGCTCCATCCTGGGCACTTTGTGAAAACAATGGCACAAGGATGCCATCAGTTACAAGGATGTACAGTTCTTCGGACCGGTATTTCAGGCAGGATGCTCTGTCTCCCAGAGCTAATATCGCACAGGGCTAAATGCAGCACCCGTGCTCTGCCAAAGCCCCAGAGAGATGTCTTTTTCTCTGCCTGCTGTTGCTGCTCGTGTTATTGCTGTAGTTGTAGAAATAATATGCTTTATTGATGACTTTTTATTTCCTGTTGGAACGGCATAAATATGTATACACACATTGTGAGTGTATTTATACAAGTGAAAATTATTGCTAAGCCCCAGCCCAAGGAGGACATTAAAATGAAGCTGGATTTGATTTTAAATAAAGACATAGAGGGATGACATTCAGCTTCTCTAGGATCTGCCTCTATTTGCATTTTTAATGTGTTTCTAACATCCAAATGCATCAGCATGGGATAAACACAGGGACCAGATCTAAATTCTTGAGTGGTGACAAACTGCTGTTCCCTCAGGCTGGGAAATGGTCCCCTAAATGTGGTGCAGAAGGCACTTGTTTGGCCCCTGGAAGCACTATGTGCCCTAGAGGGCACACAGCAGGCTGTCCTCGGAGCAGGGTATGTCCCTCTTCTTTGGCTGTCATTCCCCTGACCAGGGTTACCCCTTTTCTGGCTGACAGGGTGGATGTGTTGGATGCTCCTAGAAATGGAGGTGTCCCAGTGGGTGTCCCTGGTATTTACAAGGATGGTCCCAAGGAGCCGGTTGCCTGCAACCCACACATGCCCCTGCACGGTGTTTTGGTGTCAGCATGGTTTGGCTGGCAAAATGACCCCTCTTGCTCTGCAGAGAGGAGGCCACTGTGCCTTGACAGTGTAATCATGTAAGCCTGTCTGCTTACAGCAAAGAGGGCAGCAAGGATCATCTTGAAAAACTACCCACCGTCTTCTGAGCCAGCTCGAGTCGTATCATCCCTTGATGCATCGACGCGACACATTTGCACAGCATGACTGAAGTGTGAGCGTGGCTGAAATACTAGTTAGTAGGGGAAGGCAGGGTATGCTGGAGTGGTCCCTGTAGTCTTGCAAAGCACTTGGTCTGGAAGATGAGGAAGATAAGGAGATGGCTGGCTGGAAGTGGTTTCTACCATCTAGATCAGCCTGCTCTGCTGTCCTGTGGGAGGGTGTCAGTCTGGCTATCCCTGGTATCTGCAAAGTTTCTTCTGCAACCTTCTCTACCTTCTCAGTTAACCTTGTTCAGAGCTAACTATCCTTGTTTTAGAAACATCCCCTAATGCTCATCCCACCTTGTTGCTTTTGGGGGTGTTCCAGTTGCATCTTTCTGTACTCCCATGGGATAGTTGGAGGAAACGGATCATCTGTTTTTTCCTAGGGTTGGCAAGAGGGACCTCAATGCAGGCCATAGCAATGTCCCCAGCTAATTAATGTTTAGAGAAAAGGGAGATAGAGCCCACATGTGTCCCTTCTCTGCTACTCTGCTGCCCGGTGTTTATCCCATCTTGTCTCTGTGTGGTTGATTTCTTTCTACTTAATTCAATCCTCCCTTCTATTTTTATTTTTTTTTTAATTTCACCTTTATTTATTTCAGACTGTTTTGCTAGCATCCTTTTCATTCTGAATTCTAACCCTGTACTTCCCAAGCTTAGCTCCCCTCTTTGGATCAGACACAATAATTTTAAAGTGTATTATCTTTGCCATCATTGTGGTTTTCAAGAAAAGTGTTTGGACTTGGACCAGTTTCCTATGGGACCCCAGATAAGAAATCCTCCCTATTTTGACAACCAAATTGAATAAATACTCTCTGAGTACAATTTTCCCACCATTTGTGCATCTGCCTCACAGGGGTTTCACCTAAACTGTATTTATTTAGGGTGTCACATGAGACCATGTCAAAAGCTTTGCTGAAGTCAAGATACATCACATCTGAAGATCCTCCCCTCATTCACAAGGCCAGTTACTCTGTCAGAGAAAGAAATTAGATTGGTTTGACAAGATTTGTTCTTAAAAAATTCACATTGGCTGGTTTTTATCACTTTATTATCCTTCAGGTGCTTAGAAACTGCTTAATGATTTGTTTGAGAGTCTTTCGGGATATGGAAATAAGGCTGCCTGTGCTTCCCGGCTCTGGGTCTGCCAAACGCAGTCGTTATATTTGCCTTCTCCAGCCCTCCAACACATGCAGCTGCCCGGACAGGATGCAAGTCCCCATAGTGGCAAGGCTGAATTTCACCAGACGCTAAGTTGAGTGCGTGCAGCTCGTTGTGGCAGCGTAATCCTCCTCCCCCGCTTCTAATCGATGTTCCTCTCCCTTGTTTGTATAGGCATGAAAATGTTTTATCTTTCTCATGAGGCAAGAAGAAAAAAAACCACACCACCATATATTTGAACCTCCTCTCTCCTTTAGCAATAAACCTTTGTTTTCCTCTGTCTGCTCACCCTTCTAAGAGGGGCCATCCTTCAGCCGTGGTTTAACCTTCACTCATTGCCCCAGCTTATGATTGGGGAAGAACCAAGAAGGCCATTCCCGTACTGAAGGATTTGTCTGGTAGGCGAAGGCGCCAGCTGGTTGTGTGGCAGGAGGGACAACAGAACACGATGTTAAGGATTTGCTCCAGCAGCTTCCTCCACCTCGTTCTTTTCAGTAGCAACAAACCTGACGTTCCTCAGTCCCTTGGGAGCTTATGTTTTGGAAAGAATTCGGGGATTTCAGGACCTACATCACCAGTACAGCTCTCAAGATTTAAACCCAAGTTCAAACTTGCAGCTGCAGAATAAACCTCAGGGCACATTTACTCTCTGCGGGGGGGGTGGGATGTGCAAAGCCCTGGGCCAGTTTGCCAGCAGCACCCCTGGTCCTTGCAGTGCCAGCCCAAGCTGACGCAGAGCCCCTCTGTGGGATTAATGAGCTCCAAAACTGCACCACACTAATGCTTCATATTCTTGCTGCGGTTGCACCTCCTGATCTTGGCTGCATCCCTTTAGCTCTTCAGTGCTTCAGTTGTGTGTGCAAATTATGCTGTTACCTTGCCTGCTTCGCAGCAGCACTGAGGAGGCTGGGTGCTTCGGGATCCGTGGATGAAAGAGCCCTTAGAAATGCAAAGGAGGAATATTCCCCATTAGTGGAAAAGACAGTGCAGCAGGAAAAGGCTGGAGTGAAAAAGACAGCACAGATGAGAGCCATAGCAGAAACACCCATCACGGAGCAGATAATACAGGGGGATATGGCAAGGATAAAGCTGAAGTGGGCACTGCCTGTTACAAATCATTAATGCAGCAAAGCCAGAACACATCAGCTCTGTACCAGAAGGAAAATAATTGAATACATTTCATACAAACAAAATGAAAAGTGTCTGGGAGAGCTCAGCAGCCCCCCCCGAGCTCCCGCTGTTCCATCCCAGGGGCCTGCGGTTTCCCCGGCGCTGTGATGGGTGACATGTCCTCTTTGCTTCCTGATGGGCCCCAGGTTTACAGCAGTTGCTGACTCCTGTAGCCAGATGGTGATTGACCTTGAATTCCTACCTGCAAGTACTGAAGTGTGACAGTCTGGTGTCCAGGGTAAGGGGATGCAAAACTAGGGGATGGAGATTAGTTCACAGCTAAATCAGACTCTTCCTTGCCTCTGGGCAAGTCTATCCTGTCCCTTGGTTTCTCCACATGAGATATCTAGTAGCGTTAACCAGCTCACAAGGGCATCAGGAGTGACTGGTGGTGGCTGTGAGATGGTCTGATAGCCACTGGCAGAGGTCCTCTCTGATCTGCACAGGAAAGCGCTGTGACTCCTCTCCTGCAGATGTGCGATGGAGAGACAAAGGGGCTGAATCCTTCAAGGCAGTCAGGACTCTGATCTCTGTCCTGTAAATCCTCTCAGCATGCTCTGGGTGTCAAGGTGCTGCTGAATTCTGTCGGATCAATAGAAAAGGGTCCAGCACTTTGCAGCATTAGACCCTTTGCATGCTCAGCAAAGTCATACAGGTTGTCCATGACAAAACAAGGACATGAGTCCCAATCTGCCAAGTCCCATTTCTGCGCCTTAGGATGCTCTTTGCTGCTATGTAAAGATTTCTTATAATCTGTAGCTAAGCATCTCTTTGATGACAGCATTCGATTCCGCTTTTCTTTGCAACTCATCCAACACTGTAAAATGGCCTTTATCACACTTGGATATCCCTTGTTAATAAAGTGCCAGGAATTCATTAAGCACAAGGACTAAATGGGGTCAGGATGACAAGGAGAAACTCCACCACAAGAGGAAGTCAAGAGGCTGAACCTTGGCAGCTCAGCTCGCAGCAGCGCTGCTGACAGCGAGCATCGCCTGCGGAGAGACGGGGCGTCACTCGGAGCCCCTGGGAAGCTGCGGGATCCTTCCCACTCTTGGAGAGCGTTAGCTGCTGAAAGCAAGCTGAAGGCAGGGTTTTAGTGCTCCACAGCCCGCAGATATGTAGGGAAACGCTCACACAGCTTTGGCCTTCCGTAAAGGTTTTCTAGGTGTGACTGGTTTGAAAGAGCGGGCTGGGCAGGCAGCAGTGGGAATAGCGTTGCGCTGCACGTCCGTAGCGTGCGCTGTGTTCCAGGAGTGGATAGTCACACGTCTCCTTGTAAAATTGAAGTGTGTCTTTTAAAGAGCAAAACTTAAAAAGACTAATCCCACAGCAACAGTGGTGACAGCCGCTTTCCAGCTCCGTGCACAGGCTGCCTTGCTGGAGCCATTTCTAAATGCATCCCCTCTATGTCCCCCGCACCCCAGGCTTTCCCCTGCGGAGCCTCCGCGGCTCTCCGGAGCCGGCTTAACTCCACTCAACTCACTCACTCCTTAAAGCAGCTGCCAGCTGGTGTGTACCACTCCTCAGCGCAGGGAATTCAGCCCAAGGTACCTGTTCTCACCTCTGTTATCAGGCTTTGGGCAGCTGCACGACGCTTCTGTTGTCCAGTTGTCCAAAGGACTTTCGTAATAAATTTCATAGAAGTCATTTTAGCTGCAGGCATCATTAAGAAGTTCATTGCTTGCACACAATGACTGCTGTCTGATTTCAGACTCAGTTAGCGCAGGGTTATATTAAGTTTGAAATGGAGAACAATTCGGTGGTAATTTGTGATTTCAAAGAGGAATAGGTTTTCCTTTAAAGAATGAGGCTCGAGCTGCTTGAGAGCAATGGAACTGGCAGCACTGGAAGGTTTTGAGAACTGGTTAAACAGCCCTTTGGTCTCTGATTTATATCTTGTTTGAGCTGCTTTTTCAAGAATATGAATAAAAAAGTCTAAAGAAAGTTTTCTAACTAAATCTCTCAGACTAGAAACCCGTAGAGAGCATTATAAAAATGGACAATTTCATGACATAACTAGCTGGCCACAAGCAGCACCAGTCTTAGCATTAAAAGTTTCAAAAGCAATTAAAAACTTTGGGTATCTCAGGTTTGGGGCATTCAGCATTTTCTAGGAATTGAAATCCTTTCAGGTTGGGCTTCAATAATCTGAATTTCCCTGTCTACTTGGGAAACTCCTGGGAGTTATCCCATCTCATCCATGCTGCTAGTGGCTTCAAGGCATCATGCCAAGGCAGAGGATAAACCAAGTCAGCGTATCTGAGTTAACAAATTAACACAGATTTGTTGAAAGAGCTGGAAAGAGAAATCTGAAAAGGTTAGGGGAAATAAAGGAGAAAAACCTCCAAAACAAATCAACAGCCTCAAAGCTGAGTAAGTCTCTTCTCCTACCACATGACCAAATTATCTCCTAATAGCTCCACAAACCTTAGGAATAGAGTGAAATCACAGCCAAGCACTCGGGTGTGGGAGCACGCTGTGCTGCTTAATGAATTCCTATTGTTCTCTACCTGCTTTGTTCCTGGGCCACTGTGCTGGCACGTTCCTGGTGGCTGAAGACAGGCTGCTGTATTAAATTTGCTGGAAGGTGTGGGTGCACCCACAGTGGCTGCAAATAGTTTGCAAATTACTCCAGAGGGGGGTAGTGGTAGGGACCCGTTGTCTTTCTTCCATCTGCCTTTCCAAGCTTCATCTACACTGGCAAACGGGGCAGGGACAGGGACAGAGAATTTCTGGAGCATGAGCTGTCCAAGAGTAGACTTTACAATTGCCACCGTGCTCCCTGGCATGACATGGCCTGTGCCAACAAGTGCTGTCCCAGGAGATGCTTGGACACAGCGCAAGGAAGGAGCCTTATCTTCCAAAGCAGGGACATCTATATGGTGGCAACCCAGATGTTTGCTAGGAGCACACTGGGGACATTTTAGCAGTTTAGCAGCATAGACAGCCCTGTTCAAGGACACCAGCCTGTGTCTGAGCATGTCCCAGTTTGCTAGTGTAAATGCCATTACTTATGCTGCAAAACTTGTAAAGGAGACTCCATCTCTGCAAAGAGCCCTTTGATGGTGCTACATGTCCAGCACAGCTCCTGTGAAATCCAGGGATCCAAATCCAGGATTAGCAGGACTAATGGATGTGTGTCACCAGACTGTAGTGGCCTTTACATTGAGCAGTTGGCCTTGTGTGAGTGGGAAAGGTTTTCTTTGGTTGCCTAATGCAAAGCAGTGGCAGTTGTAGCAGTGCTGAGTGCTGTAGTACCGTGAGGTTCTGGTTGGTTTGAAGTCCCAGGTGACCTTGATGTAGAGGGAACATCTTGCTCAGCCTTTATCCACGATCTCTGCTCTCCCCATGCAGCTGGCTTTCATGATCTGACTGCTGTCCGTGAGATGCTAAGCTAGAAAGCCCTTCAGATCTGTCTCCTGCAGATCCCTTGGCAGCAAATGGACAGTAACTTCTGCTCACTCTGGAAGTGGATCTGAGCTCTTGCCTGAAGCAGGACTTGTACATTCTGTATTTTATTCCATGTCCAGCATCTGAAAGCCATCAGCATCCCTGTGAGCCTTCCCTTGCCCACGCACTGCCAGCACTGCTTCTGAACCAAGTGCCAGGGTGGCAGTGCAGGTGTAAGAACCATCCCTGGAGGATGTTGCTTCTTCTTCCTCTGTTGAACGAAGGCAAAATATAACCTCTGCTGCTGTGTTGTGAGGAGCATAGGAAGGATTCTGCCTGTCTGGATACTCTAAATAATCAGATTTGGTTCAGTTCCCTTGTCTTGGCTCTGAGCTGTGCATTAGTTCACGATCAAGAGCTGCACCAGAGAAGGCTGATGTTTTCCTTTCCCTCCTGCCAGGCAGGGGAAAGCAATGCAAGAGGGTTTGGAGAGCCACTGCTGAGTGATCTTGTTCTTAATTGCGCTCTGTGGGCTGGATTCATAAAAGCAGGATGACACATCAGGTTGTTCCTCCTTGTTTCTCTGCTGAGTTCATTTAGAAGCAGGGGCTCCCATCTTCGTACTGAAGAAACATCATTTACTGCACTTGCTGCTGCGACCGATGAGTGTTTCAGGCACAGGGGAGGGAGAGAATACTAGAAAACCAAACACAGGCACCGGGTGGCTTTTGTTCACGCAGTGAATACACAGCAAAGGCAGGAACTGGGACTTACACACGTGTGTGTGTGCGTCTGTAAGACCCACAGCCGCCCGGCTGCAGAGGTCACGGTGGCTGGTGTCGCTGCAAAGCTCAGCCTCTTGGTATCACGCACCTCAAAAGGGATGAAGGGCTCTTGCTTCCCAGGGGCTCAACAGCAGCAGGTAAATCTGTGCTAGCCTGCAATGTGCTCAGACAAGTGTACGCCCTGGTCACGGACATCCAGGTCTTATTTGTCCTTGTGCATGAATCTGCCGGTATGACCATCCAAACAGCATGTGTTTTTTGCCCACACCCCCAGGAAATCTCAGGGTATATCCAGGAGATCTCTGGATATATTCAGTTTTATCAATGTGGGGGTCTGTTTATTTCTAGCCTTTTTCCACCCACAATTAAAAATGCTTTTACAGGTGCTGTCTTATTTAACACAAAAAACACTGGCATTAATGTTCATTAGCCATAAAGAGTTGAGCCATAACCTTGAGTGCTGGGGGCAGGTTTGGGCGCCACAGCACAAAAAGGGCATAAAACTGTTGGGGAGTGTCCAGAGGAGGGAACAAAGGTGGGGAAGGGTCTGGAGGGGCAGGCGTGTGAGGAGAGGCTGAAGGCCCTGGGCTGGTTCAGCCTGGAGAAGAGGA
>VWZZ01004643.1:624421-676176 GCA_013399095.1 Psophia crepitans | reverse complement strand
CCTTCCAACTCGGGAGATTCTGTGATTCTATATGCATCTGATTCTATGAAACTGAGTCTTATCTCCTCCATCCCACAAGTTTTTAGACTAACTCTCACCCCAGCCTGCATCAAAAAGCATGTCTGTCCTGCCATGGTCTCATACCTTGGAGCAGCTCTGGCTCAGTTGCAGAACAGTGCTGACGTGGCTGGTGATTATGGATAGCTGTTGACTCTGACACTTTCTCAGCCATTCATTACAGAATATGTTATGTCAGCCGGCTGCTCTCCACACTGTGAAAACATACATTATTCCTACAAATTGCTTTCCCAGAAGGCTTCATATGAATATGCATTTTCCCTGTTCTCCCTTACTTAAATCAAGGATATCTCTATCCATCCCTTCCCAGGCCTCTTGTTAATGCTTCTTCTGGTAACTCCACTGCTAATATGCATTTATGTACTCAGCAGTGCAGGGCAAGACGTATGCAGGAGTTAGGGGTAATTTGCATCCTGCCTAATTTATCCCTGCACTGATGAGGAAGCCAGTCCCCATAGCGCTGTGCTCCTTATTCTGATGAGTGGAATGGGGGATGACCAGTATGTGCCAAATGCAATCTTAAATGTCCTCCTGGGGGGCAGACTGTTTCATGCTAAGTGCAAAATTCAGAAGAAGCAATAAAAATATTTGACAGGATTAAAGAAACCTGAAACCCAGCCTGGGCCTTTGGGTTTAATTCTGTCTTTGTCGCACATGGTTTTGGGACCGTGGGCAAATCATGTGGTGTCTCTGCCTCCTTCCTCCTACCCTACTGCTGCCTGATGGAAGTACATCAGCTGCTGCAGGCAAAGATGTGATCATGGAGAGCAGACCAGGAATTCAGGATTTCCATTTATGAACAGAAACAAATATTGATCTCTAGATCAAAATATGTATGTTGTCTTCAGAAGGGATAACTTGAAAAATTTTCATAGAATCATAGAATCATAAAATGGTTATGGTTGGAGGGGACCACAAGGATCATCTAGTTCCACCCCCACACACACCATGGGCAGGGAGACCCTACACTAGACCAGATTGTCCAAAGTCCCATCCAACCTGGCCTTGAACACTGCCAGCGATCCAGGGGCAGCCACAGCTTCTCGGGGCACCCTGTGCCAGGGCCTCAGCACCCTCACAGTAAAAAATGTCTTCCTGATGTCCAATCTAAACCTCCCCTCTTTTAGTTTAAACCCATTTTACGTGTTTTGTTTTAATTTAAGCACCTGGTTAGGCTGAATGCTGAAACAAGGAGCCAGAGCGTCTACATACCTACTCTGGGATTTTGACATGTCCCCACACCGTACAGGGTGGGTTACTACAGCTCCTCTGGGAGTGGGGACTTTGCAAGGCTGGGTGAACTGCAAGTGAATGCAAGTGTTGGCAATTCTCTTCTTCTACCCTGTGCTGGCTGGACCCCGTCCCCACGATGAAAAGCAAGCCCTCCACTGCCTGCACTTGGCAAGTGAGCAATCCTGCCTGGTGCTGAGCCACAAACGTTGGTGCGAGGCAGAGGATGGGTGCATGCTGTTTGAAAGGGGACTGGAAGTGTTTGGCATCTCCAGAGAGTCAGGTGGTGATCTGTAGTGGGAGATTAAGAGAAATGAATAAGGTCCATTTGTGTTTCTGGGGGCCCAATGCCTCCGGAGAGGCTGAGCCAAGGCAGGAATACAAAAATCTCCTCTCTGTTTGCAAAAGGTTTTTGGACGATAAAAAAGAGGCACCATGTGCCTGTCCATGGAGGCTGAACATCTGCACAGCCTGATGCAACTCCCCATGCTGCCAAAGACCTAGTTATAAAGCATGTTTCTAGCTGCATTATCATCATTTATACATTTGCTGAAGAAACAGAGATGATCTCGTTTGCAAATGGCTTAAAGAATGTGTTTTATTTTAGAGGAGGCAGGGACATAAATAGCCCCCATTATGTTGAGATGCTGTAAGTAGGACTGAGATAAGGCTTGCATGGAGCTGATTTTTCTGGAGAGTTTGTGCAGAGATCAATTACGCTCCCGTTTTCTTAAAAAAACACAATAAATTGTGGCCTGGGGTGTGATTTGGCTCTGTTCCTAAAACTGTTTATATCCAAGGACACAAGAGGCTCCTAAGCATGAAACAGCTTGAGATCTAAGTATGCAGGTCTGCTCTCGTTAGCTGAGGAGGGCTATGTCTAGGAGCGTGTTCAAAAACAAGGAGAAAATGGGGGGTTTAGGGGGTTTAACCAGGAACCGTCAAGTAAAGGCATGGACTGTGTGGGGCTTCCAGGTGCTGCAGGATTAATGAGTTTTACCTGTTCTCAGCCCTCAGCTGCAATGGCTGGAGGGGGTCATCATTGCATGGGAGCAGAGAGCAATTTCTTTTCGGGTCGGACAGTACTAGACAGTCACCAAATCCATCCCTACTCCCAAACAAAGTTTCCAGATACGAATAATGTCACCCATTCCAGACAACCTCTCCCCAGTCTTCACCCCTACGCTTAGAGAAACCAGATATAGCACTGATTTTTTTCAACTAAATCTCTTTTCTAAGAGTTTTCATAATCCCGAGATCATTGTGATGTTTAGCGCTGGGCTGAAATGCTACAGAGCACAGCGCCGGCTCCGGTGTGTAAATACTAATGAATGCGTTGAGAAGGCAGAGCTTGGGGAAAGTTAACAATTTCATTAAATTACCTTTAAAAGCTACGCTATTTGTCAGGCGTCAGGAGCACGCTAACATTAGCAGTGACGTGAACGATAATGATGGCCTGATCCTGCAGTGGGAGCAGCGTTATTTTTAGCCCGATTAGTCCTACTTTAGATTTTAACCTAGTTACCAGATGTAGATAAAAACAAAACGAGTGCGATCTGGTCCCTGCAGCGCGATGTCCTCGGGCTCAGGCGCAGGCTGCTTTCAAGAGCAAATGAAATGTGATGAACAGTGTACAAGAGAGGACGTAAGAAGATTGGATTTGTTTTAATGGTTTTCTATAAATACCCTGTCTGGCTGCTAAATGCAAGCAATCATTCTTGTGCTGGTCCCCAAAAGCCTCAGATGGTCCCTTCTATCCAAAGCAAGAGGTGATATCTAGGGATGGGGCAGTGCTGACCTGTGCCATGGGAGCATCACATCTGTCTCTACGCTGTTTGAGGCTGCTCCTGCTGGGCTTTGGGTTCGGGTGACTAATTGCGTGACAATAGTTTGGAGTGTGCATAATTTTCAGGGACTTTGGTTCTTCCCTGAGGATTTCTGGGCTTTTTCATTTAGCTTCATACTTGTATCTCTTGACTGAAGGTTGTGTTGATGCCTCTTGCTAGAGCAGGTCAGAAAATGCCCAGCACGGTGATCACACCCCAGCAGCTTCCTGAAACATCATCTAGGAGCACTTCCCTTGCTCATCCCGAGGGGATCACTGCTGGCTGCCATAACTGGGTCTAAAGACTGTAGCAGATGTGATCTGGCTGCCCTAACACCAAGCAAAAAAAGCAAAACGCTCCTTGGAGCTAGAGAGAGAAAAGGCTGTATCCATCAGCCTGCCACTCCTCATGCTACCAGACAGGGGCTGTCACGGTCGATAAACATTTCCTCCCAGCACAGGGCCTTGACGGGACTGATCTGCTGCATCCATTGAAGAGGGCCATGCCAAGCGATGTCCACCTCGTGCCTGCACCGGAGACCCCTGCCCGGCTGGCAGTGGGGCTCTGCCGCTTGTCCAAAGGCCGACGGAGATGATTCATGTGAAAGGACAGAGCAGGGACATCTCCCCACGTCCCCATGTCCCCATCCCTCTGGCGGGATGGCTGGAAGGATCACAGTGAAGGGGAGAGGAAGATCCTACCCATTGAGATTGTTTAGTCTAGAGAAGAGGAGGCTCAGGGGAGACCTCATTGCCCTCTACAACTACCTGAAAGGAAGCTGTGGTGAGCTGGGGGTCGGCCTCTTCTCACAGATAACTAGTGACAGGACAAGGGGGAACGGCTGCAAGTTGCGCCAGGGGAGGTTCAGGTTGGAGATGAGGAGAAATTTCTTCTGGGAAAGGGTGGTCGGGCATTGGAACGGGTTGCCCAGGGAGGTGGTGGAGTCCCCGTCCCTGGGGGTGTTTAAGGAAAGGTTAGATGTGGTACTTAGGGACATGGTTTAGTGGGGAATAGGTGTGTGGGGAGGACGGTTGGACTGGATAGAATAGAATAGAATAGAATAGAATAGAATAGAATAGAATAGAATAGAATAGAATCATTAAGATTGGAAGAGACCTCAAGGATCATCCAGTCCAACCGACAATTTGTAATTGTTTTCACTTAAGGTGGAAAAAAAATTGGCCACAAAACCACCATCGGCTGCTGAAACGTGACCATGTTTCCTGCAGGTTTGTTCCCTTCCCTCTGCCTCATCACCCTTTCCCTTATCAGAAAGAAGGGAGGTAGGAGAGGAGTGGGCGTGGGGATACACAGGTGGGAATGTTTTGTTTTATTTTCACACAGGCTCGCAGATATGGTGATTAAAAGAACATGCATTCCCAAAGATTTTATTGGGGAAAAAAAATCATTTTTCATTAAAAAATCCCAACTTTGATTGAAAACTTCATTGCTCCTGCCTGTCCTTTCTGTTCGCGTGTGAGTAACAGCATCAATTCTTTTTCATGCAACTGCTTCTTTCCCCTTAGAAACGACCAGATGGCATCAAAGCGTCCGCCCCCGCTGGCCGGCGGCTGGGCTGTGACGGGGCTGGCACCAACTGCTTCCGAAAGGGACGTAAAACACAGCACCGCATCGTTACGTCGGGCAGATGGGGAACGCTGTCCCCCGTCCTCCTCAATAAGCTTCATCCCCGTTGCTACAGGCTTGTTCTCCCAGAAGGAAGATGCTGACGTGACTTGAATCAGTTATTGCACCCTGGGATAGGCTCCTGATGAAGGGAGGAGATAGTTTACACGTGAAGATGCAGGCCAGGCAAACCCTACCTTGACCTGTAACTCACATGCAAAACCACTTGTTGCACTGTCCTCGTTAGGAGTTAATTAGCTCTGATGAGGAAAGCACCTTTATTTCTTGTCGTTGAAAAAAACCTCGGAGCTGGGTTGCAGAAAGCCCTGAAGCACAAGGTTCAGTATCCATTATGTTGCTTCTGGACTGTGTTTTTCTTCTTCTTGATACTTCTCTTCATTGAGTATTAAGTGACTGATTAAATTCACTTTGAAATTAATAATAAGATCACGACTCTAATGCTGTCCGCTTCACCAGCATCAGGCTTGGCACTGACGGGATCTGTGCTGATGTTTCCCCTTCTTTCTTTCTTCTTCTTAAGTGAAAAAGACAAAAAAAACCCTCCAAAACAACAAAAATAAATGCCAAAGAAAGAAAAAGAAAAGCAAGATACTTTTAAATTTAAACTCCATGAAAGTAGTTGTGTTCAGGACTGAAATCTCCCTGCACGCTACCGGACACCGTGGAAATGCTCCTGACATCCAAACTCCAGCAGCAGTGAGAACATTCACTGTAGGTTTAGGCTGTGATTTGTTCACTCTCTTTGAATGTTAATGGCTCTTGGTCACGTCATTCTTTTGGGATCTTTTAATCCTGGCCTGAATTAGGATGTGCTGGGTGTTGCCTGGCTGGCTTTCGGAGTTTCCTCGCAGTGGCTTTGTGCCTCCGGTGGAGCAGCACAGGCAGGGTTGGGTACTGAGTTGGGTACTGGTACAGGGTTGGCCAGAACTGGTAGGAGACCTTTGGGCATCCCCCTGCCCTGTGTACCAAGGCAGTAAGTGCGTCATCTCCGTGCTCTCTCCACAGACTGGGTCTCAGGATCTCCTGAAAACGGAAAACACTGGGAAAAGCTGTTAAGGAACCAGAGATGATTTATAATTTTTAATGGTTTTTTTTCAGACGATCTGGGCACCAACAGATGTCACGGCTGGGGTTCTCCAGCCTGACTGATCAAACCTGTGATGCCTCAGAGATCTTTCAAAGACACACAAACATTGTATTATGGTTACATAAATTTTCCTGAATTATTTACTGACTAAGTACTGGAGCTTTTCCTGGTGCAGAGAGCACAGCCCGCCCGGTGCACCAGAGGAGGCTTTCTGCTGAGCTTGCTGAGCCTGTGCCTGCCTGGCCTTTCTCACCATATGGTATAAATGCTCCGTGGTGCCCCTATAACTCTCCTTTTGGGGGGGGAACTCCAGAGAGACGGAGAAACAGGCATCCCTCAAAGGCATTGCCTGTCCCCATGGCTTGCTGAGTGCTGGCTCGAGGGGTTTATGCTGCACTGGGCAGGAAGAAACTGCATCTTCCTTTGGTCCTGCTGGGGCTGACAGAAGTTGAGGAGCAGCTGCGGAGCCTGTGGTGCTGCTCTCACTGCAGATTTAAGCCTTAACATTCTGAAGACACCAAGTTCCCTCACCTTGATCATCCCTGCATGGTTCAGGGAGGAACCCTGATTTTGGTGGTAGGAGACAGTGAGCAAAGCTACATGCAGAACCTCTTAGAACAGAAGCCACCTACCGCAGCTCCCTTTGCCTTCCCCTTGGACCAGGCTGTCTCCCTTGCCCTATCATCAGCCACCTTCAACCTTCCTGGTCCAAGAGCTTCTATGGGAGCTTTCCATCAGCAGGACCTTCCCCTGGGGCTCCAGGGGTTACAGGCAGAGGAGATTTTCACTGAACTCTCAGAAATGGGCTATTCCACCTCTTTTTTTAATTTTCTCTAATTTACTAGTGAGTTTAAACACCACTGGTTAAGTTATCTGGGGGAAGGGGAAGAAAAACACTGGTTTAGAAGGAGAAAGCCTGCAGATTCACCCAGTTCATCATTTTTCTCAGAGACTGACGGGTAATTTACGTCCAGGCAGAGTGTTGAGATGTTGCCAGGGCAACTCACCTTTCTCATGAAGGCTGCAGCCTTAGAGACAGCTGAAAAAAGGCAGGCAAGGAAGGATTCTGCAAAGTTTTGGAGCAGTTGAGCTCTGTTGTCTCCGTCCTTTCATCGAGAAACAATCAGGGGCTGATCTTTGGATTATTTGTCAAAGCCACAGGAAGGACAGAATAAAGATCCTTATCTGGGCTGAGATACAGCAGACATCAGCAGGTCCAGATATCAGGTACTGCAGTCAACCTGGATTCCTATCAATGAGGTCGCAGGAGGCTGTTAGTAGCATCTTATCTCACCTGCTTTGTGCAGGGCTCATCAGAAATACAGGCTCCAGGTTTCCTTGAGAGGAAACCCCAGCGAAAGAGATGAGATGCTTTAAGTGAGTAAAACGCTTCTGGAAAGTGATAGTAGTAATCTCAGTAAAAGCCATATTCATTAGTGCGAGGGAATTCCCTCTAGGCTGCACAAACCCAGAATAAATAAAGAGCTTAACGTATTTGTGAGGGGCTACAGGTGGATTTAGACCGGTGGGGCAGAAATGATGAAGTGGTGCTGGCCAGCCCTGCTGCTGCCACGCTGCTTTCAGGTCGTCAGAGATTTTTTTATCACAGGAACATGAGAAAATGGGTTGGGAAGTCTGACACGGGTAGGAATAAGAAGTGGCTGCCTGTGGAAGGAAGGAGATAGCAACTTCCACTTCTGTGGCTCTCCACCACTTTTCCCTTCCTCCGTCTTGTAGGACTCTGAAAGCCAGTGATTTCCTGCGCAGCTAGGAACGGCAGTCTGGACACTTGGGATTTCCTAAGCATCAGAGGTTTCTCTCTGTGCCTCAGTTTCCCACCTTGTATATTGTATATTGATATTTGGCCAGTGCTCGGTGAGTCATGGAACAGAAACATCCCATTCCCCAGCAGGGACCAGAGATGCAGGGAGCCTCGTGCAGGCATGGAGCTAAAACCAGGCACCTGCTGACATTCGAGGAAGACCAAGGTCAATCCCCTGACCTGACAGGCCTTCATGCAGCACAAACACATCATTTCCAAAAGAGCGTACGCTGCTTGCCGTTCTCTCCTTCCCATCCGTGCTTATACCACTGAGGTGCCCAGTGCAAGGAAGGACATTCAGCTGGAAAATTACCCCCGTAAAATTTTTCTAAAGCTTTTGTGAAATAGTTTTTCTCATGCATGTGTGATGTTTGCAGTGCAGAAATAAAGGTGGTGTTGGCATTTGTCAGGCCACATCTCCATGGCCGTTTGGGCATGATCTTCCTAACGTGGGGTGTACGGGCACTGACAGCCCCCGGGGCGCTGCCTCTGCCTACGCACGCTCAGAGCTGCCCCAGTGGAGCACAGCGAGATCGAAGCCCTCATTTTCTCTCTCTGCGTTATCCACCCCCTCGATCCACCTCCTGCTTCTGCTGGGAACCCACAGCTATTTCCATGCGTCCCTAGAAAGACAAAAAACCGGCGAGAGTGTAAATCAGCAGAGGCAGCCGCAGCCAAGCGGAGCACTTGTTGCTGCTTTCATGAGTGCGGGAGAAAAGACAACGGAGGAAACTGGAGCGGTAGAGGTAGGATGGGATGAAAATGCAAGGAAAAGGTCAGTGTAGAAGGGACCCTTAGGCCCTATATCTTTTTTTTTTTTTTTTTTCAGGGCTGGGAGATCTCAGCTGTGTGGGTTGCTTCCATTGCTGGAGAGGCAACCTTGCCTGTGGGTCACTGTTGAGATTAAAATATTGGGCACATCCTCGAAGGACAGAGGAGCCATTTCTGTCCCTCAGCTGGAGAAAAAGAGCAGGAGAGGAGGAGGAAGGAGGAGGAGCTGGAAAATCTGCTGGTAAATACTAATTGTTCCTTCAACTTTTACTTCTCTGCTTTTGAACTTCAGACTTTGTCTTTTGTTAATAAACTATGCGAGTATCAACCCAGAGCAGCAACGTGAGCGGTACAACAGACACGGGGGCCTCATGAGGTCCATCCCTGGGCTTGACAGTAATTCACCCAGTGACCTCTGCAGAGACATTTCACCTCTCTGCCCTCCAGGCTTGCCAAGCCTGATGATGGATTTCAGTTCCTGAGAAAGCTGTAGGGATGAAATGATGTTTGCAAGGAGTCTCTAGTATGCAAAAGCAAGCTGTTTCTTTGCTGGAGTGGGGGGGGGGGGAAAATCATAACCCTCATCTGACCTTCCTTCCAGCCCTTCTACAGAGTCATCTCCGAGTTCATGCCCCGTGGAGCCTCCCACATCCTCTGTCGTTTAGAAGGAGCATTTTGAGTTGAAATTTGCCCTGGGTGCCGCACTGTGTTTCACCCTGTAACCTTTAAACACGGCTCTGCCCTTCCACAAGATTTGGTTTCTTTGCTTGTAAAACTGGGAGGCAAAGATTTGTGAAGGTGGGGATGGATTTCCAGCCCCTCCAGTGATGTGGGAATGCTTCCCTCTATGGAGCTAGCACTTCCCCATTTCATCGATATATCCTTGCAATGATAAGGATCTATTAATGACAGTAATAAGTCACATATAAAGACTCAGAAAGAGTAGTGAGTTAATATTTTAACTCTACTCTTTACAGCAGAAAACTCTCTGGAGGCCATTCAGAGTTAATTGCTGGGAATTAGGGTGACTCTGCACTTCAGAGTGATCCATTTTCTATTGGAAAATGCAGGTTTGCTTTTGTCTTTCCTTTTTTTTTTTTAATAAAGTCTTTCATCACCGATTTCAATGATATTTTCTGGAGAAATCGAAAACTCTGATGTTCTCATTTCAAATAAACTGTATTTTTTTAAAATTCATTAAATATAGGCTTCTATATGATTGTTGAATATAAAGGTTAATATTCAGGTGTATATCTACAAATCTGAATATATAAATATATAACACCATCCATCTTACATGGATTTTTAATATTAAGAACGACATTTTATATATGAGCACAGCCTTGCACTGACAGGACTGAAGACATTTAATCTAGTCACAGCTACAACATAGGATCTGCTCTGCAGAAACCCTTCTTAGCAGATATTTGTATAACCTGTTCCTAAAAACCTCTAGAAACTGAGATTTTGCTATCAATCAGCTGCACAATCTGTTCCAGTGCTGTGCCATTATTACTGCTAGAAAGGCTCTCATTATGCCTACCTAAATACTCCTTGATGGAGGTGAACCTATTATTTCTTGTCCTGTCTCCAAAGTTGATGGGCAACGGCTCACTCCTTTCTTTTCATCATTTTTCTTTTATATATTTGCAGGTGGTTATTGTGTTCCTCTTTTCCCTAGATTAGACAGCTCATCCAGTCCTTCCCCAAGTTGCATTTTCTTGCTCCTGTCCTCAGGATATCTGTGTCCTCTCTGGGTCTATTTCTGAACTCTCACCTTCAGCTGAGACCTTCCTGGGCTCAGTAAAATGAGAAGGTTTCTCCCATACCTTCCTATGACTCTCCTGTACGTACCAGGACATGTTCTGCTGATGCTGACTCCATGCAGTCCACTATCGCTCCCTGGTTCTTTTCCGCAGAGCAGAAATCTGCCATTTCCTTCCTGAGATAGTATATCAAATATTATGGTATATAAGTAATAGTATTCAATTATTAATGCACTGTCTTTAACTAATCATGTGTGCCAGCATTTGTAGCTTCCTCCACATCTAACCTAAATACTCTCCAGTTCATAATCAAAGTCAGCAACGAACACGTCAAATAGTACCAGGTCCAAGGCGGGTCCCTGCTCAACTTGAAACAGCTAAGAAAATTGCCAGCTACTCTCAGGAATTTTTAAAATGTTCTAGGCTCATTAAGTAGCCAGTTGTGTTTCCCCACCTTGCTTTTGAGCGTGTGCTGTGGGACAACATCCAAAGCATCACAAGAGCCCATCCTTCCCTTACACACAAAGCCTGTGACCCTGCCATGAGAGGAGATTGGATCATTCTTGACAAATCTGTTCTGGCTGTGATTCATCTCCTCGTTATCCTCTAGAGGCTTACAGAGGACTGGTTTGATTATCTGTGTGTATTGGGTCTGAACCAGGTAACTGATATATAGTCGGGGGGTCTCCCTTTCCCCCACCTGCAGGCGTGATTCCTTTTCCAGCCTGCTGGGACATCACCCACCCACTGCCCATGTGTCCTTGGAAGAGTCACACCAGCCAGGAGCCTGCACCGCTTAGGTCAGCAAGCGCTCCAGACGTTACCAGGCAAGGTCCATCTGAAAATAGCTGATATATTGAAATACTCCCCAATTCACTTTTTTTCCTTGTTGTAGCACGAGTACATAAGTCTCTGTTACCAACTTTAACCGTGCGGTCCAGCCAAACACTGCTTGCCCTGTACCAGATTGCACATGCCGCACCGTGCGTGTTAACCATCCTCTGTTGAAGAGCGCACCAGCCACTTCTCTGATCTCTCCCTTATCAATTATCGTACTTACAGACTTATTTCTTGTTCCTCTTTTATGTTCCTTACAGCCTGTTTATCATTTCGTGCCTGGACCTTCCTGCTGTGAATGTCACGTTGTTCAGGCAGGGAGCGTTTTCTCCTCCCCTGATGCTCGCTCCTCTCTCAGTGCCAGGGAGCTGCCTGGCATCCCTGCTGCCGATGCTCTGCCTCCTGGGGGTGAAGCGGGGTGTGCGTCTCTCTGTGTGCAACACATCAAAAATTTCCTTCCAGTCCGGATTGAAGAAATGCTCCCAAACACTGGGATTTCTTATAGGATGGAAATCTCATTGCTAAATGCTCTCTTCTGCTAATAACAGTGGTGAAGAGTGAAAAGAGAGAAGAATAAAACCCTTCTGCTCCCAGTTCCAGAGACCTTCTGGGTCCCCCTTAAGTGGCATTTGTGCTTTATTTTAATGAGCCCATGTTCCCCCAAAGTCAAATGAGCTTTTGAACCATTGACCTTAATGGGATTTTGCGTTGTCAGAATAATAGGCAAAGATTATTGCTTATATTATATTGTGCACATAGATAATGTGAATAAAATGACTGCTGATCCAACTTGCAGGATTACAGCATTGTTCTGCAAGTGCTCCCGGTAATCAAAGTGTGGAACAAGCTTGCCATAAAAAGAAATACAGCGGTTACAGATGAAATGGCAATAGGTAATTTTATGACCATTAATAACCTTTGATGCTGTGCAAACTAAGACTATGATAAGGGTAATGAAACCTCATGCTTCAGGACATAAGAACACTTGGAAGAAGAATGAATTTGTTTTGCCCATTGAACAACTGGCCAAGCACATTATGAGTGCTTCTGCCCTTTCTCTGGCGCTTCAGGCCTTATCTGCACTTTGGGATGGAGGATGCAGGAACCCAGTAGAAAATGTTTCGGTCAGACGTGGAGTTTTACTACCAGAAAGAGTGATTTTCACTGTGCTAAATCCCATAAAAATAAATGGGATGTCTGCTCCATTAAGCTCATTGATTCTTTGGCCCTAAAGAGTAATAGAGTTGGTGTGCAATCTGGAGAGAAAAGGGCAAAGTTCTCTGTCTAGGTGCAAGCCGTAAGAATCATACAAACATGACCCAGATTAGGACTTTTTTTTCTAATACAGCCGTATCGGGTATGAATTTACCCACCAAAACTTACAAGGAAGGTAACTGAGGTCCTTAAGGCCTGATTAAGTTTCATGAAGTATTTTATTCACTAAAGAGACATGCAGAATGACAGACTGAGCCCCAAACACCACCTGAAAGAAGCTGTGCAAACGGGATACCATATGTTATTCATTCCCAGTGGGTACACCCTTGCTCTGGAATAAGAGCATCCGAATTCCCCACAGGAAATTTGTAAGTGGAATAAGCTAGTTCAGAATAGGGATCTTAATTTCAAACGTGTTTTGCAGTAAAATTCGCTCCCATCTTAATCCAGTTTAACTTGAGCACTAAATGCGAAACGCAGACTTTACGCTGGCAGTTTACTCACCCTACAACTTGAAGGTACACGAAACGAGTTCTGCGTTAGAGAAAACAGCCTGATGGCCCCCAAAACAAGTGCCTGTTCCAGCAGCTTAAGAGCAAGATGTTGGAGATTAAATTTGTGATGTCCCGTGTAACGTACAGCTGGGTGTGCAAAGCCCTTCTGACGTGTGAAACAAGGGGTTCAGACACTGCACCTGTGTCATGATCATCGTTAAGGGAGATAAAATTGAGATTAGAGAAACCCTTGAGAGCAATAATAAAAAAGCTCCACGTCTGCCCCAGTAGAACAGCCAGCCTGCATATTTTGACCCAATTCCTTTTTCCTCAAAATGAAATGCTTTGTTCCAGCTGAAACATGTGATGAGAATATTTTCCCATCATGCTTCTAAGGGGAAGGTTTCTGAAGTCCAGGGTGAATTTTTCTGTTCTCTCCAGAGAAGCACAGGGCTCTGAATTGAAATCTTGGCCCTTCAAATTCCAGGCCAGAAGCTCTGACACCACTACTACTTTTACTGAAGAAGCCTTCCTTTCATCTCAGTGCAGAATTAAATCAAGTTCAAAAAACACTGTAGTCCCAAAACTTTGCTTTCGGTGAACTCTAACTGGAAAATGAATTCAGTGATTCATGGATGGTCGGTCTAGCCAACTTTCTAGGACATTTGGATGAGCCAGCCCAGGTCCTCTCACAGTCCCTGAAGCACTGTAGGAATTTCTAAATGTCCTTTTTTGAAAGGTAAAGGATCAGGCTAGAAAATAAAAGACAGTTTGCTAAAAGTCTCTTCCCATCTGGAGAATCCCTATGTATGGATGGTCCTCGGATGAAACGCCTTCGGACTGCAGGAGGTCTCCTTTGCTATAAGGGGGATAACACAGAAGCCAGCACAAGGCTGTTATTGAGGTATTGCTCAGATGAAGGTAGCAGAAAGTCCACATTGAAAGTGAGATGACTTTATACACGCTCTCAGGGCATTTTCATATTGTCCTCATAAGTGATAACTCGCTGCAGTAAATGAATCTAATGACATTTCCAGGAGAACAATAGTTTTAATGGAATAGCTTTGCCTTTGTTTCATAAGCAGTGTAATTCTAAGAAGGCATTGAGCTAAACGTTTTTTGAGTATTGAAATATTTAATTTATGAGTGTAATGTAGGACATGCTACCAAAATTATTTCTAATTAGGATGAAGTGTAAGAAGTAAATCTGATTAGAGTTAAGACCTCCAGCAGTTTGGGCGTTTGCCTTTGGCTTGGTGCAGAGCTGCTCTGCTGAGTCCCTGCAGGGCTCCCAGACAACGTGCTGATACCAACCCCTTCCCATTCTGAACCCGATGGGTGGCCACCCTGGCAGGGCAAATGTGTCCTTCATAAGAGGAATGAAAGCAGAGATCTCTAGAATAACATCAGGCTACGGAAAATAATAATAATAAGTTCTCAGGGAGAAAGGAGTAAGTTGAGCTCAATAAACGGTAGTTTAATTAAATATATCTCCCCCAGGACCCCGAAGCCAGGCAGGTACGGGCTGAGCAGTCGGTGGGGTTGGCTGTGTTACTGTGTAAGATGGAGCGGTGCAGGCACCATGCTGCTTTATGAGCTGTAACTTCCAAGGCTGTTTCTGCAGCAGTGCAAGATCCAAATGAGAGTCACCCATCCAGACTGCAAGACTGTTCATCCTGCTGACCTCAGGAGACCGCTGCAGGGCTTGGCAAGAGTCCCCATGGAGAGCAGGAGACAGGGAACAATGGGAATGTTGCCTGGTATGAGTGCGACCTGCAGGGAAAGAGGAGATGGAGGAGGTCCATCAAAAGGATTTGGATGTTCTTTGGTGCTTAAATGCTTCAGCCCTGGGATTTCAGCCTTTTTGGGTGCAGAGTGTCAGTCTGACAGTAAAATAAATGGAGAAGAGTGTAAAAACATGGGGAGATATCTTAAAAATGCAGAAAGAATTTAGTTGCTCATTCCTTGCTACAAGTGTAAAGGCACTAACCCAGCTGTGTGCATCTCTCTAAATCCATCTGCAGAAGCCAGAGGGAACGGAAAGGGCTGGCTGTGGACCATAAGGGCAGAGATCCTCTTCTCCACACACCTCTTCATTCAGCTGCGTCTGTAAAGCCTGTAGCAGTCCTGCAAACCTTGGGTAGAAGCTTTGTATGAGGGGGTAGGAGGCAAATCAGCGTTACAGGCAGCCCTGATTCCTCTGCTGGAAGAAATGTCTTGTTTTCTGGTTTTGCTCATGGGCTAACCAGAAAATAATAGTCCTGACGATGGACAAACTTTGGAGTAATTACTGGAAACCAGGAGCCAGCATCTCACTGGACATGTAGGGATGGGCCCCTGGAAATATGATGCTCCAGTTTTTAGGGAACACATTGTCACTCCTGACTTTTTGGGAGTCACAGTCTGTTTCCCAATGGGACTTGCATTCATCAGCCAAATTTATTGAGCTAAAATCACCTTTTCTTGAATTGAGGGCAAGAGGCAGTGTTGTGCTCCCTAGACACACATGCACTCTTGCTCCTTTCCTCCTCCATTCTTTGCCTGCTTTCCAAGTAAACTGCCTTTATGGCAAGATTCATCCTGTTTAAATATTAAATAGCAAAGCCATATAAATTAATGGTGCTGTTTTAAAACCCTCCGTTAAAGCCAGACCTATCAGCAATGACAAATTGTATCATTATGGGACATTAATTTCTCGTAATTTATTTTAGCGAGTGAAGGTAAATTTATGGTTCCCTTTTCCCTGGGGCATGTTGAGACCCAGCTACCAGGTCAGAGAGAGGTCACTAAGCCCCAGAAGAACAGAACTAAACATCTTGCCAGGCAAGGAAGGAAGGAAGGAGAAAATTAATTTGTGCAACCAAGAGCCAGTGCAAGACCAGCAATGAGCCCTCCGGTCCCCAGCTCCCCGCCACGGTGGCATTCATCTGTGTTTGCCAGGTGAAACTCTCAGCGGCCATTGCATCTCCCCCAACATTAAATTACCACGCACACGTCTGTGCAACGCAACTGTAAGACCTTAGCCCTGGTGAAGGAACGGTCTTGGAGCATCCATCTGCACAGCATCATCCTAAACTCTTTGGATGCAAAACCGAGGGTTTTGGTGTCTTTCTCAGCCCATCTTGCTAAAATACATACAGTGATGTGGTGCAAGACAGAGGGGATCCAGGTTGGTTACACTCCTGGATGTCATTTGCCATACGGGCTGGCTGGGGGCTGCCATGCCTTGGGGGGCTTCAGCGTGACACACAGAACCTGGAGCACCAGGCCTGGAAATCAGAGCTGGGATCTGTTTTATAGTCAGGGATCAGACTGAAAAGACTGAAATTTTCATCAGGGCCAGTAGCATCTGACAATCTGAAGCATCTCTTTGACCTGTCAGATGAAGAGGATGAGTGGGGATTTTTCTCTCCCTTTGCTAGCTGTGCAGTTTTCACAGCTAAGACAGCACATTTTCAACTATATATATATACGTGGAGTAAATAAATTATGCATGAAGGGAATATATTTTTTTTCCTTAAATCCATTATAAATGCCGTTATTACATTTGAATCCTTGATGAGCTGTGTACTGCACAAAACTAATTTAGTGGCTTCTTGATTCCCAAATCAGCGTGCAGAGGCTGCTCAGACCCAGGCTGGACTTGACCCACTGAAAGAGTAATAGAATTGCAGCTAATGTTTCTGGGGCATGTCCCGTCCCACAGGGCTGACAGAGTGGTTTATAATCCAGCACTGATATTTTCACACCTGGATAGATATATCCAAACCCAGAGATTCCACATGAGTGTGGTTAGTCATGAGCTGCTCAGAAAATTACTCTCTCTTTTTTTTTTCCATATGGGAAAGGGAAGTTTTATTTACAGGTTGGAAATCAGGTTGCAGCCGCCCCAGTGAGGGCTGTAACTGGGTTACTGTGATTGCAGGTCGGTCTGGCCCTTCCTCCTCCTCACAATGAAAAGTGGGTCTTCTCATCCCAAAGGAGAGATAAAGAAATCAAAAGGAAAAGAGTTTGACATTTGTCAGGGAAGATGCATTAGTGATGTTAAATGTTTACAAAAGGAAAACACAAGAAATTGGATGCTGTATTGGGGAGAAATATTTGCATGGTGAAATCCTGCACAGGGCACGGAGACCCCCGAGCATGGGTGCAAGCAGAATTCCTGCTTTGTAACAGAGACTTTGGATGGCAAGAAGTGCTTCCCCCACCCAGCTCATCATTTGCAGAGACTTTCCCCTCTTCAAATACCATTTCCCTGGCCTGAAGGACGCAGAGATATTTTCAGCACTGCCCTGATATTCACACCACCGAGCTCCACCATTCACCCCACTCCACGTAAGGATGTTCTTGCTGTGGAGGGGAATGCGTTAGGGGCTGGAAGGAGGTGTACCACGCCTGAGCAGCTATGCCTGGAAGTGACTGCGTGGTGTTCAGACCCGTGAAATCATTTTCCCTGCAGTAAACTGCGAGCATCGAGTCTTGATCTGCCTTTTAAAAAAATAAAGGAAACCAAAACGCCAGCAGCGTGCACACACTCACTGGAGGGAAAACATTTTTCACATCATTGCCCGGCTACCTGCTTCCACTAGATGTAATTTCCCTTGCAATTGCCTTCTGCTACGCTAGACTTTGCTGAAGACGCAGCCCGTTGCCATTCCTCCAAACACAGCGTGGGTTTCCCAGTCAAATAGCCAGCTGCCCAAATGAAAGCAAAAGCTTCGCCGCAGGGTAATGACAAGGCTTGGGCTCTTCCCTGCCACACGGACACGGCTGGGGACGGAGCCGGCCCATTCGGCCGTGCCATGAACAGGCTGTTGTGCCGTGGGCCCCCGGGTACAGGGATGCTCCCATAGCAAAGGCAGATGGTGTCTTTCTGCCACTAATCATTCTGGGACAGAGGAGCTGAGCTGCTTTCTGCCAGGGGGCACAGAGGAAAAGCTGTGTGAGCGGGGGCGGGGTGGCAGGCTGGTGGAGTCCTCTCGACAAGGATAGCACTGAGCTGGATCTGTTGAGATGAGAGATGGGGTCTCGTTTCTGCATTAGCACAGCCCAGCACGTCACCGGGTGTTAAGGGAAGGTAACCTGCCAGTTGTCTCCTGGATGCAGGACATGTAGCTTTGCTTCATCCTGCTTTGGGAAGTTACGTTACCTTGCCTTTGCGTATGCACCGTGTCTACACAACTCAGGCAGGCTGGGGTAAACTCTTCAGACTTGAGAGCTCAAAGGAAACGCCAGATACAACTCTGCAGTGGCTTTTACCATACATCTGGTTCCAAAAAACAAGCAAGTAATGAATGTGAACCCTGGCTGTTGTCTGAGGCTCAGAGGATGGTGCAAGGGTCATGCAAGGCTACTGGCCCCTCCTTGGTCCCTCAGCATTTCTGTCCCTGCCTGTTTCCCAGTGTCAGGAGGCGGCAGCTGCTCACCCTGCAGTGCTGCCAGCTTCACACCCCTCCCCATTGCTGCTGCACCCTGCCCTGGAGATGTGGGGTGACGTGGGTTTGCTCCCTCACACTGGCGTGATCCAAGGCTGTCACATCCCTGAATTACACTTTCTGACTCCTGGCTGTGTCAGCACCAGCAAGTGGAAAAGCAGGGACAAAGGAGAGTTAAAAAACATGTACAGTACCTGGCATAAGGAGATCCTGTCCTTTGGGGGTGCAGTAACAGAGGGAGGCTGGACCCCAGGCTTCCTACCCTCCTATCTCCTGCCTTTCCCACTCACGTGCTGCCTGCAGGCTGCTGTGCTGTGGGATGCTGCACAGCAGCACTGCAGGGCAATTAGGGCGGGAAGGACAGGAATGACGTATCTGAATGAAATTACCAAAGCAATTTAAGATGTCAAGTTTCCAGGTGAAGAGAAGAACCACAGCTCTCCTGACTTCCCCTGGAGTAATCAGCACTTCTGACGCTGGGTTGCAAGAGGGGTGGAGAAAATTTAGCAACGTCATGGCTTGAACAGGACAGCAGGGAGCCTGGTCCTGCTTTCGCATGAACAGCTTCTAATCATCAGCTTTGGGTCCAGCCATCAGGAAAACAGCAGCTTTCCCTGGTGGGAGCTGGAATGTCTTCCATCTCCTCTGCAGAAGGGCGATGTGGCACCTTCCCCCTTTCTAATGTTTCCTGAGACAGACGGATGTTCAAGTCATATATAAGAGCTCGTTGTTGTCCTTGGCTCCATGTTGTTTTAGGAAGTGGGCCAGCACCGGGAGAAGTCAGCAGAAAGGCTCCCGGCAGCTTCAGCAGAGCAGTGATGCTCTGAGAGATGTTCTTAAGGGCTGATTTACATCTGAACCCTCGCTGACTTCTGCACAGCTCTGCCAGGCTGCTCTATCTGAGGATGTGACCCAGAAGCCAACAGACCTCTGGAATGTGCTTTCTTTTCAAAAGCAGAGCAGTCCTTCAAGTAGCACATGCCTCAGCACAAAAATTGCACAGCCGAAGTTGCCGCTTGTTTGTGCTGCTGCTGGCTGCCGTTTGACTCTAATCAGGGCCTGGGAGCTCCTGTTGTTTGGCTTAATTGCCAAGCCCCCCTCCAAAGGGTCCTTTGCTCCTGTGACTGCTGGAAAGAGAGAAGCTCATTTGTGTCGCTGGCAGAACATCATCTCAATAACGCTGCTAATGTGCTGTGTAATTGCAGGCAGCCGTGCAGGTAGATGTGGCCAGGAGGAACGGTTGTCCCTGAAGGGTCAGGGATTTAGAAACATCTCTCTCTCTCATATAAAGCTGGGAAAAGAGTGTGAAGCACAAGTGTCCTGATTTACACGGGGAGCGCGTATAAATAGCAGGGCTGGATCGGGTTCGGGGGTCGCACTGAAGATTTTCAAGCTTTCCTCTGTTCCCAGGAGCTTGCTCCGTCTTGAAATCCATCTCCGTTTCCCTGTGACACGGAGGGGTGAGGTTTGCTGTTGCTCTGACATCTCCCAGCTGCTCGGCACTGCCTCGGAGCTGGGAGCAGAGACGCGTGCCCAGCCATGGCTCAGCAGGGCACAGCACACGCTCAGAGCCGGTGTCCTAAGGGTTTCGTTGCAGACCAATTCTGGGCATTGTTTTTCCAGCAAAAACCTCTCTGTTGCAACGCTGTTCTTTGTATACGTGTCAGCTGCTTTTTACAGAGGAGAAAAGAAAACAACGACTCTTTGCTTGTGACAGGGGACACCTGGAGAAAGTGCTGGCTTTGATTTCTTGGCATTTCTAGGCTGGACTTGTGCACACAGATCCCAGCAGATTAGGTGTCCTCGGAGCCACAGCAGCTGAACCAAGAAACCTGCCGTAGAGACTTTACTCTGATTTTTCAGAGCCTTTCCTTTAACCCTTAAATCATCCCCTTGGACTGCAAGCGTCTCCTTTCCATGGGGGAAAGAAACCGATTAGAAGATAATGCCAAATAAATGAAGAGTAAATTAAAATCTGGTTGTAAGCAAGATAGAATACAACCTGTTTGGGTTTGGGCTGCTTGTAGCTCTTCTTATAATTAAAAATAACTCTTTCATGGGGTATGTAACAAAGCTGGAGGGCCAAGAAGTATTATTTCCTCCTTATTCACGCTGTACTTGTGGAGCTACTCCACCATGTAGGTAACTCAGATTTGATTCTCCTTGGGGAGAGAGTCTGTGACCTGAATGCATTTCTCCTCCCGGGAAGGAGCCAGTTATGGACTCGGAAGCTCTCAGACATGACTTACACACTGGGATGTTTAATGACAAAGGGATAGACTTTAGTCTGGTGCTGGGGAGCCCCAGGGGAATGGAGCCAAACAGCCTGAAATGCCACCACGGTGTGGAAAACTGCGACTGTTGTCTGAATTATCCCTTCAGTGTCCTTGCACCACTGCTAAAAGTCACCAAAGGGGCTGAGGCAAGGCCTCCTACACCAGCACCTTTACTGCAGGGCTCTGATTTTTACTGCAAGCACATCTTTCACTCGTAACCCAACTACATGTCCTCACAGAACAAGAGACTTCATGAGATTGTGTCTGACTGTAGGAACCCAGCCCAAGGAAAAAAAAACCAACACCCCCCACACCCTCCACCCCTAGTCCCCGCAAAAAACAACAGCAAAGCAAACAAATAAACAAAAAATAAAAAACGAAGAGAAAACAAATCCCCAAAGATGCAGAGAAGCTTTCCTCTCCCCAGCTCTGAAGTAAGTTGCCCTGGGAGGTTTGTACGCACATTATAGACCTAAGAATTCAAATCCAGGACGGTCGTGCTGTTGCCATGTGGTGCTGTCAGAGCTGGGATGAGTTTGGGAGGTCTCTGCTTGCCTTGAGACAGGGCTGGGCATCTCCAGGAGAACCTGGTCCTGTCCGTGCCCTTGCCAAGAGCAGAAACGTTAAGGGCTGGTTAAGCCGGGAAGGCAGAGGTCCACGTATGCAACACGACTTTCTCCCTCCAGCAGCCAAGAATGAAAAATGAATGCGTTTGCGAGCTGCGTTGCCCTGGGCAATTGATATTTCAGTCTCCGAGGCTCTTGGGCACATGCAATTTTCACAGTCAGTTAAAAATAAAAACCGGTTCATCTCGGTGACTTTTCACAAGTGCCGTAACAGCGGGGCCGTACTGCCTCCGCACTGCCCTGCTCCCGACGTGGGGAAGGGTTAAAGCCCAGCACCGCCACAGCCAACAGCCCATCCACAGCAGTTTTAAAGTCATTGCCCTCAGTGATGTTGAGTGCTGGTTTATGGGGTGGGGAATGCAGCCAAAGAGCCTGAAATGCCATTAGGATGGGGGGTGGGGGGAGGCGGGGAGAGGAGGGGACAGGGGACTGGAAAGTGAGCAAATACTGTTGCGTTGATTTAATTTCTCCCGGACTTCCAAAGGTCTTGCCATTACTCACTGTCATGCTTCACCTCCTGTCAGTTAGCCCCAGATGAGAGCCTGGGAGCTCGCACAATTAATCACAGCGGTATGTCGAGGTGCTGACGGCCTGTGGCAGGGCCAGCCGGCCGAGGGAGGGATGCCCTGGAGGGGACAGAAGGAGGACCGAAGGTCTGGTTCAAGGCTTGCCCTCCTGAGAAGATTTTATGCCATGCAAAAGTTGTTCTGCTGTTAAATGAATAACCTTCCCAGAGCAGATAAAAGTTCATCACAAGAACCTCGGCCACTGCAGGGCTGTCCCTGCGCAGGGGATGTTTATTTCCCCCCCAGTGCCTTCAAGCTGCTGCAGACAGGGACTACACTGCAGGTTGTTGTCCTCTCCAAAGTACACCAGGCAGACCTAAAGCTGTTTTCCCTCGCAGGGTAAAGTCCTCAGCTCTGGTCTGCAGCGTGTGACGGGTTGATATGCACCCAGGGTTTGGTGCAGCGCCTGGGAACATTGCAAGGTAAGGAAGCACCTTGGTTTCCAAAAATAGAAGTTAAGTAGGCATCTCCAGGAGATAAGTAGGTATCTCCATGAGACGCCGCAGTGCTCAGCAGGGCGTGGGAGCCCTCTATGTTATTTAAAATCTATCATTGCACTATTTGTGATGCATGCTTTATGGCCCAGAAATGGTGAGGAGAGCCTCAGGCTGTGCATTTTGGTCCACTCTCTGCTACTTGTCACCTGGACGTTATTTAGCAAGTCATGGTGTTCCCATGCCTCAGTTTCCCCAGCACAATAGGGATAGTAGTAGTGCCTTACTTTGGCCCCTTCTCCCAGAGTTAGGGATGGAAGAGGCACTTTAAGAGTCCTTTGCTGGCTGACTCCAACATACACCTTTCCAGGACACTTGCCACGACCAGACAGCAAAATGTCGCTCACCCATTTGGTCAGCACGCTGGGCTATGGAGATCATGTAACGGCCTTTTTTAACCATCTTCCAGCCCAGAATGACAAAAGGGGGATAGATAAACAAAAATGCCCTTTGATATAACTTCTCCCTCAAGCTGTCTGACTGTGTCTCTATGCACGTAGCCCACACCAACATACTTTGGGTTGAGTTCCCGTTCCCTAATCACTGACAAATGCTGTACAAAGCACTGGAGAATCAATAGGTCCTGACCCAGGGACCTTATATCCTCAGGGGTCAACCTGTCTGTGACAGGTCTGAGACCCCAGGAGCGTGGAAACCCAGAGATGTGCCAGATGTTACAGGCATCCGAGGTATTCCAAGACCTTGTATAAATTTAACCTATGTCATATGTAGCCATGCAGGGCTTGGGGGAAATCCCAGGGCTAAAATTGCTGACGGAGATAATTAATGTTAATCCTGGTTAAGTTGGCAGGCCTAGAGACGACTCAATGACCAGCTGGGACCAATATCAGTGTGCTTTCATCCCGCAAGGTGGGACAAGGCTGAGCAGGGGCAGAACCACCAAGGGACCTCCAGATCTCAGTAGTTTGATAAACATCAAGGTTTTGGTGTAGCGCTTGGGGATATTTCAAAGTAAGACTGTAGTTTGATTCCTCAAGCTAGAACTTAAGTTGATATCACAGCCAACTTGTCATGCCCAGGAAATTGCAGGGAAAATGTAAACATGATACGCACCATCCTTTTGGGTCTCATCTCCTCCTGTGGAAAACACGCAATCTAGTAGGGCTGGGAAGGTCCCCAAAGGGAAAGCTTAGTGCACCGAGGTGATGGAGAGCTTTGGAGATAAATACACAGAGTTGCAGTGCTGGTTGGGCATCTAGACTGAGGATTTTGAAGCTAATTGGAAGGATTGTTCAGAGGAGCAGGCTCAGGTCTCCAGAGTTTCTTCTGATGCCCTTGGAAATCTCAGCTTTGCTCTGGAAGTCTGAACCACGCAATGCGTTTTTCACAAGATTAATTGCTTGCCTCAGAAATATCAGAGCTGCTTCTCCCGTGATATTTTGCCTCTTTGCTTCTTAATTTTTCAGAAAGAACTTTCCGGATTCTTGCCATGAAGCAGCTGCCTCTGTGGTTGAATTTTGAAGGCAGGGTCTTGACTTTGTGCATTTTACCCATCTGCCGCAGTTGTGCCTACCTAAATTCCTCCTCCTTAGCCGGGGGAACACGAGACGTGATATATGCCAAGTGCAGCTGTACGTATTTCATTTCGGGTTAGTCCTAAGGCCAGCCCAGATCTCTTGCTTTCTGCAAGACAGTTCGCCTATGCAGGGCTGCTGCAGTTTGCAGAAGGGCTGTGCAGCACCTTTCTAATTGCCATAGCAACACAGAGCAAAACAGGCAGCGGGTTCGGGGTCGTCAGGCACAGGGACAAAAAGAATAGAATCAAGGTGCATCCTGGTTTCAGCTGGGATAGAGTTAATTTTCTTCTGAGTAGCAGGAATAGGGCTGCGTTTTGGATTTAGGATGAGAATAATGTTCATAACACACGGATGTTTCGGGTGTTGCTGTTTACAAGGGCAGGGAGGGACAGGACAAGAGGAATAGGTTTAAACTAAAAGAGGGGAGATTTAGATGAGCTGGGAGGCAGCAATCCTTCCCTGGGAGAGTGCTGAGGCCCTGGCACAGGGTGCCCCGAGAAGCTGTGGCTGCCCCTGGCTCCCTGGCAGTGCCCAAGGCCAGGTTGGATGGGGCTTTGGGCACCCTGGGCTGGTGGGGGTGTCCCTGCCCATGGCAGGGGGTGGCACTTGGTGGGCTTTGAAGTCCCTTCCCACCCAAACCGGTCTGTGATTCTATGATTCTATGACTTTTCAGCTTCTCACATTGCCCTGCCAGTGGGGAGGTGGGGGGTGCACAAGAAGCTGAGAGAGGACACAGCCAGGACCCAAACTGGCCAAGGGGCTATGCCATATCATATGATGTCATGCCCAGTATAAAAATGGGGGGAAGCTGGCTGGGAAGGACCACAGCTCAGGAACTAGCTGGGCATCCATCAGTGGGCAGTGAGCAATTGTGCTGTGCATCACTTGTTGTATATATTCTATTATTATTATCATCATCATCTTCCTTTTCTGTCCTATTAAACTGCCTTTACCTCAGCCCACGAGTTTTACCTTTTTTCTCCAATGCTCTCTCCTATCCCACTGCTGCTGGGGGAGGGGGAGTGAGTGCTCCAAACTGTGTGGTTGTTTTAGCTGTCTGCTGGGTTACACCACAACAGGGCAAATGCAGTTCTGCCTAAGCAACGCCCTTACAGCAAGAAGAACAAGACTCTCTTGCATCCACTCAGCTGGAGCAGACTGTTTTTCCTCGAATTTTCCTCACCTCTTGTTCAAAGAAAATGAAAAAGCGGTGTAAATCTGGTGGATGCTCCTCCTGAGCACCACTGCTGGCTCTGACCTCATCTATGGTCTTGACTCTGGCAAGAGGTATCTTCTTGTCTTTGCCAATTACACGAAGTCCCATTTCCCTTCCTTCCTTTTCTACCTTGGATGTTTTGGCCTCTAAATGTCTCCCACTGCCACACAGGTGTTTAAGGCCATACAGCTATCTAAGGTTGGATCCTCAGCTAAGGTAAATCAGACAGTCTGGAAATTGCTATATGACAATTCAGGTTTTACCCACGCACCTATTTATAAGTCAGCTGCTTTGTCTGAAGTTGCCTGAATTTTGGGGATATTTTCTGTGTGAACCAAACATCCCTGTGCTCCAGGTTAGGCTTAATTTCAGCCTTATCCTTCCACAGAGTTACCTTTTGCTGTCTAGAAACCTTCAAATAACCAACAGCTCAATTTAGCTGGAAGCAGGTGGGATTCGGAGGTGGAATTCATGTACTTGGCAAAAATGTACACTTCTGTGATCTTTTTCAAAAATGAGTAGGTATTCCCAATTTATAAACCTCTGCCTGGAATCTGTAATTTGGCAGGTGTCAGCTTCTCTTCTGCAGTATTCAGAAAAGAGCTGTTAATTCAGAGGGATACTCTGCCATCATTGATCCCACTTCATTCATGGGACAGCAAAATTGCAGCAAATGCCAAAAAAAAAGTCCCCAGCCAAAGGAGTGTTGCAGTGCCTGAACAGAATGTGCATGGGCATGACAGATCATGGCACGGAGTGATGGAAAGAGTAGCACTAAAGGAGAAAGGCTTAGCTAAGAAGAAAACCTCATCTTTTTCACAGAAATAGTTTGAATTCCTGAAAAGTAACGTAAAAAAAAAAATTAATGAAATCAAGCATTACTCCTACTTAAAAGAAGTCCTTTCATTAAGGGGAATGTAAAACATTTGGGGATGGAACAAAAACTATTCATTTCCAGTTGTCCTAGCTGCTCACCAAAGTAAGGTCTTTGTTTGGGGAGTGTTGCTGGTGCTGCTCATGCTCTGCTGTACAAGCTGGGTGCCGTGCGTTCACTTGGGATTAATTTGTGCAGAAAGTCTTTTAAGGAGAAAGTTCTTTGCAAGCTGAAGAATTTTTTTCCATATTGAAGGGGAAAAAAGGACCCTGAATTCTGTGGGCAGATGTAATAGAGAAAAAGGAACGTCAAATACAGAGCTGAATAATCCTCAGTCCGTCTTTAGAAATTTAAGGGAACTTAACTAGGATATCGGTATTATGGGCTTTGTGAAATTCATAGCCACAAAAGGCAATTTAATTTGTGGGCTATTAAAATGTTCGGTACTATTTCCAGCTGAATTCTCAGCTATTTCTGCCAAAACACTTCATTTCAGGAGTGTGATGTTTTTATGGACGCTCTTTTAGAGAGACTCTTCAAAACACAAAAAACACCCTTCAAAAAAACCCACAAAACCAAAACCCTGAACAAAGGGCCCAGCTCTCCAGCTCCTTGTGCGCTCACCTTGGAAACAAGCACGTTCCTCACCCTGCTTTGAGTCTCCCAGCAGCACAGAAAGCAGCCTGAGATCATCCTGCATAAATACAGACCACAAAATCTTATCTCCTGATGGGCGTCCAGTCCATAATTACAGGTTGAGCTACAACATAGCTCTGCAAAAGCTGCCCTGTCTGGATTTAAGGATTTCAAGGGATGCAGATACCACTATATCTCCTGGTAATTGCTTCTGGTGCTTAATTACCTTCCCTGTTGAGACCTTCCTCTGCTAGAAGGATTTGTCTGGGGTGCGCTGCCGGCAGGCTGCCGTGGGGGTGCAGTTAAGGATGGGGTTCAGCTCCACGTATTAGGGTACCCACATTTAGGTGTCTGGACACGGGTAGCTTAGATACGTGTATGTGTTCCTGTTGTGGTCAGCGCGGACTTCTCAGTATAGTCCTTGGAGTCTGTTTTCCCTCTCTTTATCTAATTGCTTTTTGGCAAGACCTCGGTGTGTGCATTTTGGCTTTTTAAAGCAGCATTTTGCTATCACACCACCTTCTCCTATCTTAGGAATTCTCTGTAGCTCACGGACCACAGATTGACTAACCCAGTCCCAGTCGGGTTTAGGCATCATTCCCATGTTAAACCTCTTATTTCAGTAGACCCCATCAAATGCTTCTTGCACAGAAGAGGAGAGACTGTGAAGTATACAGTCAAATTTTGGCTGGCTATGCTCACGATAGCCTTTGCTTTCATGGCCCCTTAAAGTGTTTCCGTGATCTAACCCCCTCCCCTCACCTTCCCCAGTGTATTACCATGAAATTTCAGCCAAAACCCTTTGTCCTGGTTTCAGTTCCTATAATGATTAGCCACGCATGATATCTTTTTCTTTCCTTTTTTTTTTAGGCTGTAATGCATTATTATCAGATTAGTATGCTAATTTATTCTACAAAGAAATTAAAGCATTTGCCGTGGCATTAAGTTATTACTTTAGATATAAATCCCTTGTGGCAACATATAGTAACTCTCCATTTTAACGCCAGGCTCAGATACGTGTAAGTGAGAAATGATCTCCCCACTACAGAGTTTTAGGGACAAATTTAGTCAGTTTTCGTGGTGTCTGGATGATGTTTTTAATCAATGTGGTAAACATCAGGATGCATCTCTTTTAATTGTTTCCAGTCATCTGGCAGCCTTTTGGGCAACAGATAAGAGCAAAGAGACCCATTAGACACGGAGTCCGGGCAAGCCGGTCCTGTTGGATTGAGCTGAATGGAGAAGGAAGGGTGGTCATGGGGTAGGTCGGGCGCTTGGATGAGAAGGGTGAAAGGATGAAACCCTGCTAAGCAGGGAGGCTGAGCAGAGGACAAGTTTGCTCCATCCCTAGAGCAGCCAAGGAGTTGCCTTGCTCCTGGCGTGTCTGCTCTGTAGTGCAGTTAGAAACCACCCTCATTGCTGAGCTCCACGAGGCTCCAAAAACAATTTCAATCACTCTTTGGTAAAGATAAAAAATCAGTCCTAATCACTCTGATAAAGTATTAAGCTAGGAAGCAGTCTTCAGGAGCAATAAGCATTTGTTGGGTGAGTGCAAATACCAGTTAAGCCTGGCAGCACCCCTGGTGTGGGGAGGGGGCAGAGGGTTGCTCTGACGGGTCAGATATAAGGCACAGGGTGAGCCCCCCAGGGAGGCGACTGAGCCATTTTCAGCAGAGGTATTTCCTATCAGAAAAATATGACACTGTCACCATTCGAAAAGTCTCAAAGAAAAATACTGATTGTAAAGATATTTTCACCCAGGAAAGCGCAAAATTTAATAGTTTCAACTTTTTCATTTCCCTCTCATAACATACAGTCATTTTTTTAACATTACTCAAACATTTGGTCTCCTAAGCTAAAGCCCATTCTTATTAAAAACTGAGACTTCAGATTTTAGGCTGGATCCTGGGATAGACTTGGCCAGGTACGAGATAATATTTCCATGATGTGACAGCAACATTTTTAGAACATTCTCTGCCTCAGGGAATTTTTGAATCTGGTTTGTTGGGGTTTGGATTTGGACTGAAAAAGGAGCTCAAAATGTCAGACTTTCCCATGGAAGAGAAAGTTCATTTTCCAGCCAGTGCTGATAAATGGGCTAGTTCAGGTCTCAGCTTCGAACAGGCTGATGTTGCCATCTGCTTTTGTGAAGATCTAAGCCCAGGGTGGTCCCAGAGCTGGAGCAGTGCATGATGGACAAAACCACAGCTCCCCTCCTTCCCTCATCACCATCCTCCTTACGATTTCAGTCTTCTGAGCTGTAAAATAGAAGGGAAACAGAAGGGGTTTTTAGGTCACATACCCAGTTAGACCCAAAAGATCACCCTCCCAGGCAATGCCTTTGTGCTGTGCATTGAACAAAACAGCTGCAGTGTGAGTTTGTGCATGAGCATGGTGTTGGAAGGATGGAGAGGGCCGCCTGGGTTGGGATGCCAGCCTCTGCGCAAGCCCCTGGTGCTGCAGTCACAGTCATAAACATCCGCATTTCACCCAAAGATCTCGAAGTGGTTCATAAACACCGGTGGCTCAATTATCTCTTCAGCTACCACTGGCTTTAATGTGAGGTGCAGGCACACAACTGACAAAAAATCATGTCCTGCTTAATTGCACTTCTCGCTGTCCTTGTGAAGGAGGCAAGAGATAATTGCTACTCTCAGCTGAAGGAGGGTTTTGAGCACAGGGAGGAGGCCAAAGTGTGGAAACCTGGTATTGAATGTTCTGCATTTAAATACCTAATTCTACATCATTAAAGGTGGAGAGGAGAATAAATCTTTATGGACTCCTCCATCCCAATGGGAGATTTTTGTGCCCTGCTTCCCACAGAGATCGGGCTTCACAATTATGTCCTCCAAAACTGAACCCTTATCTTGGAAACATCAAATTTTCACAAGAAGGTAAATAGCAGAGAAACGTAAGAGAGAAGATGGTGGACTGAATGGGACCCTGTGGGTCACCAAGGTTCCCTACTCCTGGGTTGACAGGCAGCCATGGGGCAGGTACTTTGTCTAAAATAGCTCATGGGAGCCTTGTTTTCCAACCAACCCACTTTGGAGCTCAGCACCAGGCAGTACAGACCGTGGGAAAGGAGCACATATGCCAGCATCCTCCAAGGGAGGACAGGATTAGCCTGTTTCCCAGTGCTGCAGTAGTCCCCAAGTTGTTGGAGATGCTGAGGTCTTCACCCAGAAAGTATCTTTCAATTAGTGTCTTGTAGAACTTAAAACAGCAGCCCTGAGACGCTGCTGCTTTCCACCAGCATTCAGATGCAGAACAACACTCCCATTATTTCCATCCGCAGCACCAGGCTGTCACCCCTGTCTTTAATTGCTAATTATGTTTTCATTATATTTACAGCATTAAATTTTTTTAGTGATTATCATCCAAAGCTGATTTGCATAGGCATTTGGATTAATTATTTTATCAGAAATCAACGTGCACTGCCAGAGAGTTTGCTCACGCCTGTATTTTCTTCAAAGATAGGAATAGAAGCTACTAATAGTTTTCAATCCATCAGCCTTGGAAACTGTTGCTTCACACAGAAAACAACAGCAGCACTTGGCCATTAGTCTTGTACCAAGCTCTTCCCGCTGTGTTTTGCTGTAATGTCTAAAGCAGCGCAGGGGCATGCACGAGGGACTCCTCTTGGTAAGGTTAGGTGATTCTCTGCTGATGTGTGTTGCACAGTGCTGGGAACTACTAGAGGGTGACCATAAAAAAGGGTTGACCCTGATTTTGAAACAACAGGCTGTTTCCCAGCATCATCCACTGACCAATGTGGTGGTGTGGTCCCGTTCCTTTGATCCTACAAGAATTCAGTGGTTTTAAATATTTGTAGTGGTTTTGTTGATTCATCACAGGCTTGCTTTAGCCATCACAAGCTGCTTCTGGAAGTGAGGTCTCTAGATCCTCATGGATGCTCTAGCTGGTCTAAGGACGGTCCCTGCGGGTGTTTAAGGAAAGGTTGAATGTGGTTCTTAGGGACATGGTTTAGTGGGTAATAGGTGGGGGGGGGACACGGTTGGACTAGGTGATCCTTGAGATCCCTTCCAACCTTAATGATTCTATGATTCTATGATTGTCCCACTCTGCCCTGCGCTGGGGCGGCCTCACCTCCAGTGCTGGGGGCAGGTTTGGGCGCCACAGAACAAAAAGAGCATAAAACTGTTGGGGAGTGTCCAGAGGAGGGAACAAAGGTGGGGAAGGGTCTGGAGGGGAAGGCATGTGAGGAGAGGCTGAAGGCCCTGGGCTTGTTCAGCCTGGAGAAGAGGAGGCTGAGGGCAGAGCTCATGGGGCCTCCAGCTTCCTCCCGAGGGGGAGCCAAGGGGCAGGCGCTGATCTCCTCCCTCTGGGGTCCAGCGACAGAACCCCAGGGAAGGGCCTGGAGCTGCCCCAGGGGAGGGTTAGGGTGGGGATCAGTAGAAGGTTCTTCCCCCAGAGGGTGGTGGGGCCCTGGCACAGGCTCCCCAGGGCAGTGGTCACCGCCCCGAGCTGGGCTGAGTTCAAGCAGCGTCTGGCCAACGCTCTCAGCCATCTGCTGTGATGGGGCTGGGCCTGTGTGGGGCCAGGAGTTGGACTGATGATCCTTGGGGGCCCTTCCAGCTCAGGAGATTCTGTGATTCTCTTAGCCAGTGTCCTCAGCCAGCCTCAGCAGAGCCTGGTCCAGGCCCTTCTCCAGATTCTGCCATGTTATCCAGCATTCACCCTGAGGCTCATTACATTCTGTTTTTAAAGTTTAGGGGGATTTAAGAGCATCTTTTCTCCCCTTGTTGTGCCAGGGATGTTTGGAAAACACTGAATACACGACATACTTTGTGATTTTATCTTTCTAGGATGTCCTGGTACTCATCTATCGCAGTCCAGTATCATCTGTGCAGACAGCCTTGAAAGGTTTTCTGTAGCACCCTGGTCTGTCTTGAAAGCTGTCTCTGATGGGTGCTGTTTCACACAGGAGGCTGGAAGGCCTTCGATAGCACTCCGGTGCCATTTACTTACAAGAAGTGAAGGGAAACTCCTGATCTTTGAAATAATTTGAATTTTTTGAAACACAATTTCTGCTCTCTGCGAGGTTGGGTTTTGGGGTTTTTTTTCTGTGCTACAAGCTACACAGCCAATGCTCTAGAGGCATGACTGGACATGAGTTAAAAGTCTCTACCCCCCAGTAAATGCCATGTGTTGAAAACAGATGAATAAACTCCCACCTCCTCCAAAAATCAGAGTCTTCCCCAAGACACTTGTTCTGTCGGATAGGGAAGCTCTTCATACAAATACCACTCAAAAGCTTTGAATGTCAAATGATGACAAGAATTTCCTAGATGGGGGCAGCTGCAAACAGTCAGTGGCACTGGGGCACTTCTGTTTCACTTTCTCATGAATACATATAAAAAAAAATCCTACCACCTTTTTTATACCAGAGGAAAAATTTGTTTCCATCAGGACTAAAAAGGGGAAGATTTCCAGAGAAGTGGAGCAGTTATAGCTTGCCTTGTCTATCTTCATGTGTTTTATCATCTGCTGGTAGCCTGCTGCTACACAGCGGGGGAGATAACACGATTTCCCGGAGGGATTTTCATTATTTGTGCAAATACAAGTGTATGAGCAGCTACATCAGCGGTGGAGGGTGGAGACAGAGAGGACTTTAACCGACAATAATTTCACCTTTTGTTTCGCATTCAGCCTTCGGAACTGCCACACTGGGAGAAGAAAAGCAAATCCAGGAGGAGCAGGCTGTGAACGTGCGGAGAGCTGGGGCACTGTGCTGGTGGCAGAGTGCCGGGCTGTTAGCGACGGGGGACAAAGTGCCTCCCAGCTCCAGGCTTGGGAATACCTTCCCACGAAAGGTGCTTGCAGGCATGCAGTTATAAAAGAGCTAAATGTTAGTTTTTATCAGGATCGTTACTGCTACCTACTGAGGAGCTGGGCAGCACTACCTGCTTTCCAAGCCCAGCGTGTTTGTGGTGTGAAAAGTCTCTACATTTCTGTGTCATGCTCATTTTGGGACAGACCAGAAAATTCCTGCAACAGGAACATATGCAACGTCCTGCCTGCAGTTGATGGAGTTGAATAAGTGCAACGTACATGCATATAAAAGACAAATCAAGCCCAGAGTCTTCACACAGGACTTCCATGATGCAAAAGACCCTCTGGGGACCAAGCAAATGGGAAATGGAGAGCACAGCTCTGATCATCCTCCTAGAATCATAGAATCCCTAAGGTTGGAAAGGACCTCTGAGATCACCAAGTCCAACTGTCAACCTAACACCACCATGCCTACTAGACCATGTCCTGGAGCGCCGCATCTATGTGTTTTTTGAAGATCTCCAGGGACGACGATTCAACCACCTCTCTGGGGAGCCTGTTCCAATGCCTCACTACTCTTTCCGTGAAGTTCTTCCTAATATCCAATCTGAACCTGCCCTGACGCAACGTGAGGCCATTCCCTCTGGTCCTGTCGCTTGTTACTTGGGAGAAGAGACCGACACCCTCCTCACTACAACCTCCTTTCAAGTAGTTGTAGCGAGCGATCAGGTCTCCCCTCAGCCTCCTCTTCTTCAGGCTAAACACCCCCAGTTCCCTCAGTCACTCCCCATAAGATTTCTTTTCCAGCCCCTTCACCAGCTTCGTTGTCCTTCTCTGGACACGCTCCAGCAGCTCATTGTCCTTCTTGTATTGTCCTTCTCACTGCTGCCAGCTCCTGTAGCACCGCGTTGGGGCGAATTAACATCGCAGCCCACGGGGTCCTGAGTGTGACAGGTTTGTAGCACCCCTTTGCCAGGCTGTGCCCGGGCCAGTTTATAACCCAGTAGTGCTGTTGCTAGTCATAGGCCCCGTTATTACGGTGAGCATCAGGCAGCGGCACAGGGAGTGCACACGCCGCGACGTGTCGCAGCTGCTGAGACTGTTTTCTTCTTTTTTTTTTCTTTTCTTTTTTTTTTTCCTGAGGTTACAGGAGGCAGAGTGGGTGGGTGAATGCCAAAGCAAATGCCCGCACCTCCATGCATGCTGGCTGGGAGCTGGCCATTCTCACCAGCACGGCTGTCATCCCCTTTCAGCAAGCCTGTGGATGTCCCGCTCGTGAAGCCTTCTTCGAAAGCCCAGCCGGGGTGCTGGGCGATCGCGGCCAAGGCGGAGCCGGGAGCTGGATGGTGATTGCCAAAGGTGCAGGGAGGGAGGGCTGGTCCCACGCCTGGTAATGTCATCCTGGAGGGGCTGGGGAAATGAAGAGATGCAATTACAGATAAGGGTCCTAACAGAGGTGACTCTGAGGTACGTGTCCAGGACTGAATGAATTTCTTGAACTTCTTCAGTTGCAATCAGGGGATAGAATAGAATAGAATAGAATAGAATAGAATAGAATAGAATAGAATAGAATAGAATAGAATAGAATCATTAAGGTTGGAAGTGACCTCAAGGATCATCTAGTCCAACCATCCCCCCACCACCTATTACCCACTAACCCATGTCCCTAAGTACCACATCCAACCTTTCCTTAAACACCCTCAGGGATGGTGACTCCACCACCTCCCTGGGCAACCCGTTCCAATGCCCGACCACCCTTTCAGAGAAGAATTTTCTCCTCATCTCCAACCTGAACCTCCCCTGGCGCAACTTGCAGCCGTTCCCCCTTGTCCTGTCACTAGTTATCTGCGAGAAGAGGCCGACCCCCAGCTCGCCACAACTTCCTTTCAGGTAGTTGTAGAGGGCAATAAGGTCTGCCCTGAGCCTCCTCTTCTCCAGACTAAACAAGCCCAGTTCCTTCAGCCGCTCCTCATAAGACCTGCAAGAAATGCAAGAATGAATCTGCCCTACTCCTGCCACTGCCTGCTCCTTCCCACACCCTCCTCTTGTACAAGCATGTGCACAGTCAGTGCAACCTCCTGGTGAACCAGGGAGCTGGTCTGCAGTAAGCCCACACCCCACAAAAAGCACCTAGTTCCCTCTCAGCAAAAGGTTTTCCCCGGTGTAATTCATTGTCCAGCTTGAGTTAAATCAGGATGGGCACAGCAATCTGGGCAACACTGGACCAATTTATGTGTTTCAGGTATTTGTGAATCTGTAGCAGGAGACACCGAACACCCTGTAGGGCCGGAGCTAGCAAGGTGTTCTCTCAGCAGGGCTGTGGAGGCACAACCTGCCGTCGGCTGGGGCTGCTTGGATGCCCTGAAACTGGTGGGGTGAGAGGCACACAGACACCAGCACAAGGTGGAAAGAGATCAAAAGTGTGACTAGGACAAAAGGGTTAAAAAGTAGGAATGTGTTTTTTTTTTTTAAATTTGAGAATCAAAAAAAAGCCATGAAGTTGACACTGGGACTCTCTCCTCTCCCATGCCGAGGTTTTATTCTACTGCCTTCCTACAAAACCCTCCCTTCGAGGAGAGGAAGTGGCTGGCTCTGCTGGTGGGACCACAGCCTTGATGCAGATCCCAACTGGTGGGACCAGAGCTGTGGGGCTGAAAGCGGGAGCGCTGCCCATACACGCAGCATCCCCTGCCGGCCTCAGGAAAGAGCGGCTCCACGCTCCGGGAGGAGACAGGGCTTGGTGGGCATTGTCTGCCTGCATCTCCTGGCAAGCGTCACCCCTTTTGGAAGCTCAGAGATACTGGGAGGATTTGCAAAGCCCCCGGTTCCCAGCAAATGCTCTCTGCAGGCCCCACTGCGGTGCCGTGGGAATGCGATGTGGCAGCTTGGGAAAGCAGCGATTTGCCTTAGAGTCCCTTGACAAACCCACTGGACAAGTCAATTAGTTTTTATTCTCTTCTCCTAATTTGGCTCCTGTGCTGTATTCTCCAGCTGATTAGTGTCACTTTCTCTCACTGCCGCTGCCTCTGGCAGCTCCAGCGTGCTCCCAGGGATATGGCTTCTAGCTGAACTGCACTCTCTGGTGCTGGACCAGGCTTTTGCAGTATGGGGTGCTCATCCGCAAAGACACTGCTTAACCTATAACACAGGGTAATGCGAAGGCTCCTCTGTGGGAGGATACTTCATGGGCAGGGAGTCAGTTCCAGCCCAAAATAATCTTTCCCATTAGAAATGGTATTAGCTGTGTGAAAAAATACCCCCCTCTCCTCTCCTGCTCACGTTCTCTGTTCTGTTCTTGCCCTGTCTCTGCACTTGGACATTAGCAAATGCATCTCCTCTGACAGAGGAATTTTCTTTCTTGGTGTTCATTTACACAACCAATTGGACTCGCTGTGATGTCAAAGCCACACAGGCATCTACACCCCATCCCTTAGGGAGCTGCTGCAGCTCTCATAGTAGGAACTGATCTGGATGTTGAAGCAGTGACCCAAAACGGTTGTTCTCTGTGCCAGGCGTCAGCTCCCTGCTCGAGGTCTCTCTCTTATCACCCTTGCAGCCCTGGGGATGGTCAGGCTCATTGGTGAAGGCAAGTTCTTGCCTACCCAAACATCTCACTCAGCCTATGGGCTTGTCCTCACCATGTTACCTGCCACCCTACCCTCACAACTGACACTGGCAGGCCGCTCTCCCACAGTGGGGTGCAGGATTTGCACGCACAGCTGGTTTTAGTGTTTCCGAAGAGCCCCACACAGGCATCCCGCAGTGCTCCATTCTTGTGTCTAGCTCTTCTGTCTCCGTTCTTTTCTCTGCCTAGCTCAGGGTTTGGTCTGTGCTTTCCCCCCTGGACTGCCAACACTGCTGCTTTTTGCTTTCACATCAGCTCATCTGCTTCTTTCCTTCCCTGCCCTGGTTTGCAGATTTGGGCAGCTGGAGTTCTGCCCCTATGGCCTGACAGAGTCCCTGCTCTGCTAATGAGCTGAGCTGTCTGCTGGGTGTACACACAGCCTTGCTCCTGCTCGGGGACCGGACCTGAGAGGGGCTTCAGCTTGCCACAATTTGGTTTACAGACCAGGTCCCTGAGCAGGTGAGACCAAGGTCCTGAGCCCCAGGCAGACCCCTCGCACCCTGGGGGCTCTGCCAGCTACCAAGTCCCTTCCTTCCCAATACTGAAAGAATTACCCTGCCAGAGAGTCGGCTTGTTATTTTGTTTGGCATTGCTTTTTGGCTTCCTGGATTGAACTATAGATTTCCTTTGTTCTTGTGTTGTTTTTTTCACCTTCCACCTTCTTGGATAGCTAAAAATAACACATTTCCTTCTTGCTAACAGCCAGCAGCTCTGCCTTCATTGTTCTTAGAGGTCTCCCTGCATATCTCTGCTGGTTTCGTAAACTTATGTGTCGGAGTTGAGCACTGGTTGTTCCCTCCCTAATTGTAAGGCAACAAGAAGCCACAGCTCTGCCAAAAGGTTTTATTAAAGAATAAAACCAGCCAGCAAGCAACCTACACAAGCCAATAAAATGGCACCCCATGTCCCCAAGCTAGCAAGCACATGGAGTTACTCTTAAACTGATATTTTATTTGGAAAAGAAATCAACCTTGACCCACTGCAGTCCATAAAATTAATCAGGTACGATAAGCCCCATGCAGATTTGCAGTCCCTGCAATGCAGGAGCTGAAGGAAAGTCATCTCAGTAGCACTTAAACCCCTCATAACACATCAGCATCGTGACACATCCCATGATATGTCACAACCCACAAAACAGCGAAGGCATTAGCGACAGACTACTCACTGAAATCACCATGTTTGGCATGGCTGGGGGGTTACTCAGCATCTTTAATTCTCTTTGTGTCCCATCGGTTGGTGCTACCCAGGGACTTTCTGCAAGCAGGAAAGGGTTTGAGTCCAAGTGGCTCCTACTGTTGCGCTAAAGGACGAGTATGAAGTTTGTGGGCAATGTGTGATGGACAATAAGCAGGTTAGGACCTTCCTTCGTCTTCTCATGCCCAGGCAAACCCCAGCTCAGTTTTCCAGGAGCAGGCTCTGCCTTGCTGTCCATGTGCCATGCAGCACTAAGCCAGGATAGGCAGCTAACCCCAACGTGGGCAGCTCGCCCGCTCTGCCTGTGATCTGCTTGGAACTGCCGAGCAGCAGTCATTGGGGAGCTTGTTAATTATCTTCGGTCTTAGATATTTGCATCCTGCATTTCCATTTTTCTAACTTCAGCCTCCAGCCATCGGATTCACCAGGTTTTTGTCTGCTGGATGAAAGCATCTCTCAGTATCAGCTATCTTTTTCCTCAGTTGGTAATTACAGACCACAACAAACTGCTGTTGAACCTTGGCTTCAACAAACCACAGACTCTTTCTGTTAAGTCTGTTCTTCCCAGGGCTGTTTCCCTTTTCCCAGCTCCCAGCCTCTCCTGGCAGCTGATCTCTCTGACTTGGGGAGCAGCCTTCAGCGTGGGCCTCTCCAGCACTGAATCCCGTGGCAGGACAGCAGCTTCAGTGCTGGACTGGGTCTGCTGGGGACACTGAGCACAGGGTTTCTGGGCTGCTGATCTCAGCAGCGGCCAATGCACATGGGAGGCATGTGCCCCACCTCTTGCTGCTCATTTTTCCTCCATGGATCCCTCTGCTGTGCTCTAGCCATTGCTTTGCTGAACCAGAGCAGGGAACAGAGCCAGCTATAGAAAACAGCCATCCAAATTTTAAAGATTTGTAGAGTTTCTCATTTCATTGTACTACATGGCTACACCTGTACGAATAATACAGAGATAAAATATCGTCAGCGTGGGCTGAGGAAGAGCCACATGCAGCAGGAAGAAGAGCTGAGGCTGCGATGTGCTGCCCAGTCCTTGCCCAGCCAGCCTTCTCAGAAATGCTTTAGGAGCATCATCTCACCTCTACGATGGAAGGCAGGCAGACATCAGGATTTGCCACGTGTTATCCCTTTCGGCGAGAGATTTAGGGGATGCGAATGGTGTTAGCAGGAGGCAGGTTCAATGCGGACCAAAGGAGGCAGCAGCTCTTCCTCCACCGCGGAGCTGGGCTGCGGGACTCCTTGCTGCAGGAGTCTGCTGCAAGTTTACAACGGTAAAGTGGGCAAGTGCATGGGGGGGAACCACTTCTGAGCTGCAAATGCTCAAAGGCTCGGGTGGTATTAAAGGAGGGAAGTGTGATATATGTTTGCTCTGTTATACCTTTGCCCTGACACTCACTTTTGTCCTGCGACAAGAGACAGGGCTAGAGGAACGTGCAGGCTGACCTGGTGCAGCTGCTCTTGACTTCTCACAGTGCTGGGGAAGCTACTCACCCTTTCCTCCTATGCCTTTCCTTTCCAGCCTGGATTTAGCTCATTTTCTAATTTCTCTGGGGTGGGTCTCAACGTGTGCCAGGCAGCATCCAGGCTGCAGAGACCCAGCAGCATGGGTGGTTATCTCCCGTATGCAAATCAGACTAAACGGCCCTTTGAGAGGTGTCACGATGAGCTGTGATTTTTCAGATACATTCCTTGGCGATATTTCCTCTGTCTTGAAGCGCAGCAACCTCTCATTTAAATATTTTAACCAAACTGGCTGGCTAATCTGATTCTTCTCCCTGATGGATTGCAGAGCACACGCAGACACCGCTCGCATCTCTAAGTGCTGCCATTAACGATGGTGCCAGTATTTGTGTAAACGCTGCGCACATAATTTAATTGCTTTAATCCAGGCAGTTTATAGGGCTTGCTTGAGTAGAAAGAGATGAAAGTTGCCAAAGTGAGGGATGGCTTGGGATATCAGTCCAGGCATATCTGTGGACAAAAACAAGGGATGGCAACAACTGTCAGCGTTAGATCGCTTGGCTGTTTCCCTGGCTGTCGCAAAATGACTCTTCACAATTCATTTCCTAACATGCTGCTGAATCTTGTTTTAACACTAACACCCCCAGGCTTTCCTTTCTTGTTTTCCATGAGTGGGTTTTCCAAGCTCTTCATCATCAGCCTTATTGTATTGCAGATGGGGAAACTGAGGCCTGGGGACATGGTCTAATTCCATCCAAGCCATGCAGTGACAAAGATGGGAGCAAAGCCCCCTCCCAGACATGCCACCTGCCGTGTGTCCTGCCTGTTGGGGTACTCACCGTGGTCTTTAGCAGAACCAGTGTGCCCAGACGTGGGTCACTGCCTCCAGAGAGCAGGTCAGCAGCACCAGAGGGGATGAGAAGGGCTGAGCAGCCTCGTGGGGAGGACTGCTGTGAGAAGGCTGTGGGAAAGGGGGGCTGCAGGGCAGCATCGGGGCTGGGACGTGTCCTTTCTTCTCAGTGGAAAAGGAGGGACAGCAATGAAAATAATTGAGCAGGAAGTCTAAGTTAATGAGCAGTTAATTCCTTCAGCATAATTAACATCTTTATAGACTCATTTGCATTATTTTATGTATCTGCAGATAACAATCTGCCATCAGGAAAGGGAAGACAAGGCTGAACAGCGTGGGCTGTTTGCTTGAGAGTGGACAGCCCCATAGGGCAGTTTTGGGAGAACCGCAGGGAACGTCCCCTTTCCCCCAGGCACTGTGTCCCACTTCCCTGCTCTTGGCTGCTCCCTACCTGTCAGTGCATGCTCACCCTGGCCTTCCTGCCTCTGTCATTCAATTAACTCTCCTCAATCCTGGTGGTTTTATTTAGGCTGTTGGCTTGCCCTCTTGTGCCAATTAGGAGACGGGCTTCACGTAGGTGGTTGAGTGCCGTGCACTCACACTGTGCACAGGTCTAAGCATCAGACACACATCACTAACCTTTGCAAGAAGCTTTTCTGCGTGAAGGTTAGGTCTCATACCCAAAACCATGGCCTCTCTCCCCCCTGTGGACACCATTTGTTGATCACAATCTGATCTATGACTCATCTCAAATATGGGTGGACAGAGCGGGTGAGATGCTGCTCTGCTGCCTTGGGTTTGCATTTCTTTAGAGCCTTGCATAGAAAGGAGCTCTGCAGTTCTCCCTTCTCACTGCCTGAGGATCCCAGCCAGCACATCCCCACCTGAAAGCATGACAGCCCTACACACTTTCCTGTGCATTGACACTGACCGTCATGATGTGCCACGCTGGGTCTGCTGCAGAAGGCTGGAATCTGATCCACGCTGTGATCTTGTTCATGTATAAGATCCCAGGAAGTCTGGCGCTCTAGTCTGTAATGAGCTCCAGAAGAAGAAAGGTTAAATTGGAAAAGCTAACAGTGCAAATAAGGCATTCACAGGAAGTATTAAAGCACTTGAGAAAACTCACCGAGATCATAGAATCCCAGACTGGTTTGGGTTGGAAGGGACCTCACAGCCCATCTAGTTCCAATCCCTCCGCCATGGGCCGGGACACCCCCCATCAGCCCACGGTGCCCAAAGCCCCATCCAACCTGGCCTTGGGCACTGCCAGGGATCCAGGGGCAACCACAGCTTCTCAGGGCCCCCTGTGCCAGGGCCTCAGCACCCTCACAGGGAAGGATTTCTGCCTCTCATCTCATCTAAATCTTCCCTCTTTTAGTTTAATCCTATTCCTCTTGTCCTGTCCCTCCCTGCCCTGGAACCAGCCCCTCTCCAGCTTTCCTAGAGTCCCTTCAGGGACTGGAAGGCCACAATTAGGTCTCCCCAGAGCCTTCTCTTCTCCAGGCTGAGCAAGTCCAACTCTCAGCCACGTTTAGCTTGTTTATCTTGTCTTGGAGCTTCAATGTTGTGGAGTTCCACTGTCTTGGAGATGTGCTCTAGCTCAGCAGCTCCTTAACCTGATGCTCCAGCCAAGCCCTATCAGTCCTAGAATTACCTGAAGACCTCTGGGTACCCTCATCCAGCTGTTGGCTGAAAAAGCATAATGCTGACATGTCTCCATGGCTTAATGTGATATTTCTGCTCACATCATGGACAAACCAGAGCTTTCCTTTCCCTGGTGTGCTGGGCAGTCTGATGAATACAGAGATTCCTTCTGGTCTTAAAAGCAATGTATGTGCCTCTGCATCACCTTGTGCTCATGTTGTACCCATCTTAGCGCAGGGCTGGGTTACCAGCCTGCTTTGCAACCTTGGTTAGACCTTCTTTGCTATTCCCAGCCCATCGCCTGTCTTGTTTACTCAGACTGTAGGTTCTTGGAGGCAGGGACCGCTACTTACGTGTGTATTATACTCAGTGCAAGGGGTTTCAGGCTTGGCTGGGTTCTCTAATAGGAATGAATATTTCATTAAAAAAAACCCAAACCAATAAACTACTTGATTAAAAAAAAAAAAAACATTTCACACTACAAAGTCAAAGTACTGACAATTTAATAGTTATCCCTCCACTCTTCGATCTGCCTCTAAAACTTTTCCAAATGAATAAACTTAAAAGGTGTACCATGTTTTCACCTCAACTAACTCCTGCTACAAGTTGAAAAGACAAGGGGGCATGCCTCTTGAGGCAGGAGGTCCTCTGCTCTGCTTTAAAGCATCCTGGAAGGATGGAAAGGTTAAAGTTTCTCCCAAGGCTGCAGGAAACATTTATAATGTGAGTGTCAGGCAGACCAATGCAAAGTTTCCTCATAGATTTCCTTCCAACAAATAAAGTGCTTATGTCTCATCCCTTAATAAATGAGCACAATTTGAGATATTTCTGGTATTTCCAGCCCCTATTGATGAGTTTAAACAGGGTTTGGATTGTCCCTGGATCTCCTGCATGTTCCCCAGGAATCAGTGGTGGGGGAGTTGGGATGCGTTGCTATTACAGCCGCCTCCACAGCCATTTTTATTTGACCTTTTCTTTCTTGCCTTTTATGCTTCTTTTATCAGACATCTGCAGCAAGATTGCTCTTTTCCTGGATTTAGCAGCACTCCAGGCCTCCCACTCCTAGTTTTATGGAGTGTTCAGTGATCAGTAGGGCAGATTTTGTATAACTTTGCAAACAACAGAGTAAAATCAAACCCAGCACTGATGTTTTTTATTTAGCCACACTGTTAAACCATCTCCATCTAGCCCAGCTTCTTGAGTGTGACAGTATATTAGAGGGGCTTGCGCATTGCTTATTGCTCTGTGAGATATGTAGCTGATTTAAATTTCCTGCTAAGAGCAGAGGTTCTGTGTCCAGATCTGAGCTTGGATCAGGATTTGATGGGGCCAGAAAGGGCACAGATCTTCTAATTTTTTTGTAAAAAAAAAATATAAAAATGTCCTCCCAGTGATACCGGCAGGTTCCTTTGAAGTTCTTGATCGAGCTCAGATCCCAGGCCACAGAGCAGCTCACAACTGGATGCTTTGCTGGTGTAAATGAGCTGAGCTCTGTCAAGCCCAGCAGAGCAGTAACAGTTTCCACCCCTGCAGGTGTGATACTTGTCTATTCCTTCTTCCCATGAGACCTCAGGCGTCTCAATACCTTCATCTTCACAGTACCCCATGCTGCTCTCCCTGGTAGAGGTGATGTTATGGCACAGAGAAGTGAAGTGGTAGCCTCAAAAAGTTGCTATATATTTGCAGCTGCAGGTAAATAGCAAGGATTTACCCCAGGACCTGAGTCCCATCAAAGGTCCACATAGGCTGGATTCCTACCACCACTGGGGGCCTTTGAAAATGGCACAAGGTCTTTCATAAGTTACCAAGTGCCTTCTTGAATCCTCTGAGTTAGTGCTGAATGGGCAACACTTGTGACTGACTCCCACTGCATCATCGCAGCCTCCATCCTAGCTATAGGGACACCTAATGCATGTGGAGCCCTACGGCCTCTTTGCCCTCATGACTGTGTCCTGGAGGTAGGAAGGGTGCAGATCTGAGGAGGGCTGCAATATGTCTCCAAGGTGGAACTCCTAGCAGGGCTTGCTCTCAAAGGAGTCACACTTGCAGGTTCCTGCACCACTGCCTTCCTGTGGTTTCTTCTACCTCGGGAGCCACCATAAGCCAACCCCTCTTGAACAGCAATGCGGAGCACAGTGAGACAGAGAGGTGTAGATCTGGGCTCAGAAGCCATACTCAAGGGCACTTGAGAGGTGCAGGTCAGAGCTGAAGCCTTTACACCTGCATTACAGGTTTATACACCAGCCCATGGACTCTTGTTGAGTTCCTGGAGGTCCTCAATGCAGATCCCAACCCTCTCACATAACTGTGGAAAACCCCTGTCCCTAAAGTTCCTAGGAATGCGTTTGCTGTCTAAACCCATATTTACTTTTCAATATGAAGCTCAGAGCATTGAATAAATTTTACAGAGTGTCCTGATAGCAAAAGAGACCGGTATCTCCCTTTTTTTGACTCAACATATCCTGTCTTTAGTCATTAAACACAACCAACAGCATGAACATTTCATGAGCAGATAGTTAAATTTTAATTTCCCTATTGAATTCATTAAGGTGTGATCATGCATCTGAATTGAATTTAGCAACCTGGCAAGGAACCAAATTAAACATGACATAGTGACAACGTTTCCTTTTTCATTGTACTTCATCACCCTCCCCCACCCTGGCCCTATTAAAATAAGTGCTGTTTCTTTCCCCCTTGAACATTTCTTAATGAAAGCCTTTGCTAAAATGAAGGAAGAGCGTCCTGCCTTAAGCACCAGTCAGAGAAGTATACAGTGAGCTAAAGAAAGGGCTGACAGAATTTATTGTTTATGTTGGCAGATGGAGTAATTGCAAGAGGCAAAAAAACCCCAGGTGCTTTGCAGAGAATGATGGTGGTCTCTGTTATAACGCTTAATTTACTATATCAAATAAATTGCACGCAGAGCTCGCAGCAAATGTGCTTTATGTACTTCAAGCCTCCCTCCACTCCTTCCATCTCCCCATTCATGATTCCTGATAGGAGAGAAAGGATCTTCTGAGTACAGAAGGCCACTGGTGCAGAAGAGAAGAAATCCAAGGTGAGCAAGGTGGATCCTCTCCCTTGGATGCTGCACTGGGGTCTGCCCTCCACCACGATTCACCCAACACCCCAATGCTGAGCTTCACAAGTTATTTCTGTCAGTAACTTGCTATTCCTCCACCCACCCCAAACTTTTTCTTCTCTATTGTCTGCTTTCATTCTTTGAGAACAAAAGTTATCTGTTCTCTGTGCCTGAAGCTATGCTCAGGCAAATGGAAGATAAGGAAGTGATTGGTGACAGCCAACATGGCTTTGCGAAGAGCAAATCATGCCTGACAAAATTGATGGTCTTCTATGATGGGGTTACAGCATTGGTAGACAAGGGAAGAGCAAGTGATGTTATCTATCTGGACTTATGCAAGGTGTTTGACACTGTCCCACATGACATCCTGGTCTCTAAATTGGAGAGGCATGGATCTGATGGATGGACCATTTGGTGGATAAGGAAGCGGCTGGATGGCCACACTCAAAGAGTTGCGGTCAACGACTCAATGTCCAAGTGGACATCGGTGTCAAGTGGTGTTCCTCAGGGGTAGGTACTGGGACTGGCACTGTTTAACATCTTTGTTGGTGACATGGACAGTGGGACTGAGTGGACCCTCCGCAAGTTTGCTGACAACACTGAATTGTGTTGCGGGCTGACATGCTGGAGGGAAGAGATGCTGTCCAGAGGGACCTGGACAGGCTGGAGAGGTGGGACTGTGAGAACTGCATGAAGTTCAACAAGGCCAAGTGCAAGGTCCTGCACGTGGGCTGGGGCAATCCCAAGCAGAACTATAGGCTGGGCGGAGAACAGATGGAGAGCAGCCCCCAGGAGGACTTGGACGTGCTGGTTGATGAAAAGCTCACCATGAACCAGCAGTGTCCGCTGGCAGCCCAGAAAGCCCCCCGTGTCCTGGGCTGCATCAAACCCAGTGTGGCCAGCAGGGCGAGGGAGGGGATTCTGCCCCTCTGCCCCACTCTGCTGAGACCCCCCTGCAGTGCTGGGTCCAGCTTGGGGGTCCCCAGGACAAGAAGGACATGGAGCTGCTGGAGCAAGTCCAGTGAAGGGCCACAAAGTTGACCCAAGGGCTGGAGCATCTCTGCNCTCCCAGTGCCTGCAGGGGCCGCAGGAAAGCTGGAGAGGGGCTGGTTCTAGGGCAGGGAGGGACAGGACAAGGGGTAATAGGTTTAAACTAAAAGAGGGGAGATTTAGATGAGATGTTAGGAAGACATCCTTTTCTGTGAGGGTGCTGAGGCCCTGGCACAGGGTGCCCCGAGAAGCTGTGGCTGCCCCTGGCTCCCTGGCAGTGCCCAAGGCCAGGTTGAATGGGGCTTTGGGCACCGTGGGCTGGTGGGGGGTGTCCCTGCCCATGGCAGGGGGGGGGGCTGTGAGGTCCCTTCTAACCCAAACTATTCTATGAATCTATGATTCTATGATTCTATGAATGGGCAAAAATAACTAACTCGGGGGGGGACACAAACGTATGACATTTCTCAGAAGAAGCACTAATAAGACAGAGGTCAAGGGGGAACCAGGAAAACCTGTATGCAGTTTCCTCAACACATCACCCCATCCCAGGCCTCTTCTCCTCTCTTATCTCTTTCTTGGAGTCCTTGTCCCTTTCCTAATATCTTTCAGGTTTTAGAGGAGCTAAGATCTGCCCCCCTTCTCTCACCTCCCGCAGTTCCAGATCTTCAGGTCCTCCTTGCTCAGGGGACACGTCTCTGTGCAATGGGTCGTAGTGTTTGGCAGTGTGGGAGAAGAAGTAATCTGGCACTTCCACTCAAATCTGGGAGATTCGCAGTACCCTGCAGGGGTTTGCAAAGAGAATTCTCATTCAGGGGGAAAAGGACAGGTCTGGTCTCCTCCATGGAGAGGTCCAGGCAGGATATTCCAGAAGACACTGTCAGTCTGTGCTCGGATGCTGTGTTATCATTGTGTTCCCAAGGCAGGCAAGGGGTGTGGAAACCACTTGTTACCACGCTGCCATCTGCATCCCTGAGCGTGGTGTGTGGTCTGTGCAAGAAGCTGGTAATGAGCCAAAATGTGCTTTGGAGACGTCTGTGTACCTGATGTCTCATATAATATTTAGTATGAGCAACTTAGCAACCCATGATAAAACAACCATCCAGCTGGGTGGGTGGCAGTCACACCAGCGAGCCAGCTAGAAACAAAGTGGGAATTGCTTTTAAAACATTTACTGCTCAGTCCAAGACGAGTCATCACAAGCATTCCAGTTGCTGATGAGATGGGGTATGAGTACAAGCTTCCTTTAAGAACCCAGGAGACCTGACTCCACATAGGGCAAACAAGGACTATTACATTCACATCTGAAAGGAACCTCCAAGGAATTCTCGCTGGGGCTTTGTGGAGGAGGGAAGTGTTTGGAGATGAGGATAACACCTGGAAGATGGATTGTTGCTGTGAACTTGTATCGCCAGCTCTGAGATCGGAGTCCTGTCGGGGGAGGTATATGCTTGTTAAACCTCAGCTCGGGTTGTGTTTTGTATTTGTTTTACTTCTCACCTTTTGCTTCCAATCTTGTACCTACAAATCTGACCTTAAATCTTAAAAGCCTGCTCTCTCCTCAGTGTTGCTGTGAAACGTGGCTGGTATTTAGGGCACAATGAAATATGGTGAAAGGGATGAACTGAGAATGCCCTGTCTGCCTGGAAATGGCAGATCTGGAGCGTGTCTGGGCAGGCTGGGCTCAGGGGAGCCCTGCGATCCTGCCAAATGCACAGTGGGGAACTTTGTTGCCACACATCAGCTTTTGGGTAGGAATTCCCACTAATCCCCCAGTTGTAACTCCCCCCTCCAGCAAAGAGGACGGCAGGATGCTCCGTGGCCCTGAACGAAGCCCTTGGCCTCACAGTCTGCTGGAAAACGGACAAACTAATTTCCAGGGGCTAAAGCAATTGGGAATGATATTTCACAAAACCAGTAGGTGCTCTGAATGCTGACAAAATGTTCTCCGAAAATGACCACGATTTGTTTCGGTGGCTAATCAGCCCTGCCGTTACAGAAGTGTGCCGCCTCTCTCATTTACATGTGTCTGGCTCTAACTTCCAGCTATTAGGTCTTCGTCCTGTCGTTCCCTGCAAGATTAAAGAGCCCTTTAGTACTTGATGTTTTTCCCTGCGATGGTTCTTACGCAGTATAATGAAGTCACCTCTTGATCTTCCTTGGATGAGCTAAAAAGACTCAGTGTGCTGTTTCTGGGAGACAGTTTTGCCATTTCTGACAGTATTTGGAAGGACTTCCACACCCCACACCCCCCAAATTTTTAATAACCTTTTTAAAATGTCAGCACCAAAACTGAGGACTTTCTTCCATCCACAAGCACAGGGAAAGTAAGTTCCAAACTCCCACTCGTTAATTCCCCTTTTAAAGTTTCCCAGCATCACGTAAGCTCAATTTTCAACGCCGCTGCTGTGGGGGCTCCTGCCCAGCTGCCCATCAGACAGACTCACTCCCACACCCCGGCTGGAAGCTGTGCTTCCACAAATAGTTTCTGGTTTGGACTCCTGGCCTTCAATGGGTTTCTCTCAATAAGTGACCTCGAATGTGTTGTTATTCAAATTATACACTGTTTGAATGGAACAGATTTATTAAGGGAATCAGGTTACTCTAACTGCACTAGCTTCACAGTTGTTAATTGCTCTGCCAATCTTTGTGACATCTGTAATTATCAGCAGTGATTTTCTTCCAGATCATCGCAAAAAATATTGAATAACTTGGCCTGGAAGTGGTCTTGGCAGAATCCACAAGTAACATCCCCATTCAGCAATGCCTCCCCGCTGCTAACTGCTTTTTGAGAGCTGTCAGCTAACCCAGCCTCAGTCCATTTAACATGCACTCTGCTAATTTGGCACAGAGTTCATTATAAATATATCAGAATGTTGTGTAACAGGATACCCAAAGCTTAGCAGAAATCAATTCTTCTTTTTACAGGACCTATTTCTGACAAAACAAAGGAAGAGAAGAAAACAGCAAATCTTATTGACTGGTGTTAATCACATCCTCATCGTTTGTTCTCCGTTGAGTCCTTGACTGGGCTCTCATTTAATTTGCGGGGACTAACATAAAGTTAACTGAGCAATAAACATCCCAGTTATATATACTATTTTTTAACACTAACACACCATTGGCATTCATTCAATTTCCTGCAGACCTCCTGGTAATCCAAGATTATGAAAAATTAGCACAACTGGGCCAGAGCTCACCTCAGCCAATTATTTTAGGACTCCTGGGTGAAAATTATCATGGTCTGCAGCTTTAAAACTTTCCACACTCAAAATAGTGACTGCAAGTAGCTGGAAATTACTAAAATTACTAAATGCCAAAAAAAAGAGTAAAACTTGAAATGGTTACTAGTGGTCTGGAAAGTTGTGCCGCAGCCCCGTACGACAGAGAGAGAACAAAGAGCTCTTTCAGCCAATTTGCAGAGTTGGCCTCTTTGTTTTGATGCAGTGGAGAGGCTGGAGAAGATTTACAGCAGGATACCCTGGAGATTAAAGGCAAGGATGCCCACCCTGGGAGGCAGGAGACGTGATGCAATTGTCCTAAAGGGAAGAGTTGTGGTCACAGTAGAACAAAAGATGACTGAGTATGACCAGCAAAAATATAGAAAACATTTTATGAGGCATAACTTGCAAAATATCATAATGTTAGTTTGTAGCTCGAAGCCAATTGCACTCCTAAGAGAAAAAGTGAATATGGGTAGAGAAAATACCACTCTGAGGGTCATCCCTCTGAAAGGTGGTGTGAGACTAGTAGTTGGATGCTTTTCTGCCTGAAACAATTCCTAAATCTGCAGTTGGAGGTAGACATTGCTCCCCAAAGACAGGGCATGACAAGACCACTCCCATGTTCCTGTGAGTGTTTAATCATGATCCAAAGTGAAAGCCAGCATGACAGACCGTGAGCATGCGCCGTGTCAGCTGGTGATGGCTGTCTCCTGAGGTGAGGGTGGTGGGTTCACACTTCACAGAACTGGGCTCTTCTACCCCCTGCATCGCTACTTCAGCATCTGGGCAAGGAGGTGGAAGGAGGACTCCACACCCAACAGTTCTTCAACACCTCCTTTACCTTACCGCCCTAACTTTTCTCCTTCCAAAACCTTTTTCTGAATTCAAGTTCTCATGAATTTCAGCACAAAAGAAATGAAGTTTTCCTGTGACTCAACAATTTACTTAAAAGTCATCTTCTGCCAGGAGCAGCCTCCATTGAAACTGCAGTCTTTTGCCTAGTTTGTGGTTCATTTATCCCACGTTGCAACCGATGTTGTTCCATCCAAGGCAATGAAGACACCTGAGGTTGTGCCTGTTGAGGAGCTGCCCCTTGCTGAGGCTACATACAGCACTGCCGTAGTCTCGGAGCTCGCACTGGTGAAGATGAATGTGTTATCCCCAATTAACAGGCAGAAATTTGGGCTCAGGGTGAGCAGATCCATGTCTGGCACCACACCAGCTTTCACAAGCTCTGAGCCCGAATCCCTGGGAGCTGTGGCCATCACACTCTCTAATAGGTGACCAAAACCACAACAAACTGCTGTGAATGAGAGAGCATTCACACAAAAGCTGACATTAACAGCAGAAGAAAAGGTTTGAATCATTCTCCTGTGAAATGTTAAGCTTAAGTACTGTTCCCCTGTCCCCAGCTTCTCATTCTCCCAATTTTTACCGCATCTTTTTTCATTTCCCTCCACTTTATTTTTCCCTGCTCCTCTGGATGGCCTGGTCTGCTTGTTTGCGACAGATTTATGACTGTTTGTATTTTGTGTGATTAATAAATTCTGCTGTGATTTATGTTTCGGGAGGCTTTAGTGATTCTACTCCATTTTCCATCGCATGGAATCTCTCCGGGTTCGGCATTTTTGCACTATTGGAAGTGATTAGGTGTCTAACTGTCACTCTATGGGAGTTCATCAGCCTTAATTCTTTACTTAGGCATATTTTGCTTCTGCATGATTTATTCCTCTAAAAACCCAAACTGATGTCAGCGATGTGTTTCGGGTGTGCATGTGCGTGAAGGAGGCTTTCCGCAGGGTCCGTCTGAGTTTATGAAGGACCAAGAACTGCATTTCCCACCCAGGGCCCGATGCTCAGCTGAGGTGCATTTGTTTGATGCTCGGCGAGGGCTCGAGTCTGGTGGCAGGCAGCGAGGTGCCTCCTGCCTCTGCCTGTGCCATATGTGGGCAGGCGTAAGGGCTCTCCAAGGTGACTAGCCCTGGTGTGCAACCATGCTGCAACCCAGCCTGGGTCTGCCAGGATTTTTGAGAACAACTTGCACCAAAAAGTCTGATTTTTTTTTGTTGTCCGACACCTTTCGCTGTTATTTATATGCCAGTGTAAAGGGCCAGTGCTTGCATCCCAGCAAATCCGACTGCTGACATTTTATCATCCACTTTGCTGTGATAGAAATGATGACACAAAGGTCCGGACAATGGCAATTCAGGCACAATTGAATTACATGCGTACTTTAATATCTTTTTTTGCTTGGCAAGTCAGACCTGACAGAAGATCTTTGTAGCTTTGTGGCTCTCACTTGCGGCTGTTAATCAACAAGCCACTCGCTTGCCACAGAGAGTCATGTTTCAAAGTCCTCCAAATTGCTTATGAACATACATTAGAAAAGCATCTACCCTTGCTTCCCCCCTGCCTGCGACAACCCACATAGCTTTGATTAAAAAGCAAACAGAAAGCACGATGAAAACCCACTTCCCGGGTCGCCTAATTACTGCCAATAGCAGTACCGTTACCGTGTCAGCTTTTCTGTCTCAGGCACTGAGACGTTGCACTCCCCAAGAGCAGACGGTGCAGAGCAGGTCCCTGGGGTACAGCAGGGAAATACCCCTGTCTTCCCAGAGACCAGCAAGAAAACTCACTTTTTGATTTGGCTTAAACATTTCCATGGAAAAAACTATATCATGGTGCTGGATCTCAGTTTTTTCCATAGAACGACCTCCAGAAATGTCTGTATTTCTCAGGATACAGAAGTGCGCTTTCTCACAGCCCCAAGTGACAATTACCTCAATTTTAGCTCAACAGCTATTGCTGACAAAAAGAAAACAAACAAACCCAAATCCCTCACAACAGCGGTACAAATCTAGGCTTCCCAGTCTGCTCAGAACACCTACTCTTGGTTTGGTAAGGGGCTGGAAAACCCAATGCTCTTCTTGGATAATAAGCATTGCCAACACATAAAGAAAGAACCAGGAGGCCGGTGACCTGTAAGAACATCACACCTGACTCCCTTCAAAAAAAGTCAAAGCACCTCGACCAAACCACACGTTTGTGAGACTGGAAATGAGAAGTGCACTTTCTCTGCAAGCATTGATCTAACCAAAGGATTCCCTTCCTCCTGTCAGGGGACCAGATACAGTATTCATATGATCTTCTGAAAAATCATTGGGGTGGCTAAAAATGGGCCAGAAAGTACAAACTGGCCCAACAGGGCTGCGATGGCGTGCATCTCCATGGTGCTACCAGCTTTCTCGTACCGTTTGCTGTTCTCTTTCTAGTCCCTGCGGAGGGACTACGTGTCTAACGTGTAGTTGGCTGGTGATACTTGAGACGTATCCACCTCCAGTGTAAATTGGCAGTGCCTCGCGGGCTTTAATGAAGTGCTGACAATTAACAGTTTCTGGGAAGCTGGCCTGTGTTATAGACTTCTGTGGAGAGGAGAGGAGAGGAGAGGA
>VWZZ01004643.1:528586-619360 GCA_013399095.1 Psophia crepitans | reverse complement strand
CCTTTCAGGTAGTTGTAGAGGGCAATAAGGTCTGCCCTGACCCTCCTCTTCTCCAGACTAAACAAGTCCAGTTCCCTCAGCCGCTCCCCATCAGACCTGTGCTCCAGCCCCTTCACCAGTTTCGTTGCCCTTCTCTGGACACGCTCCAGGGCCTCGATGTCAGAAAAGCTGTGAGCTCTGTGTGATGGATTTCAGGCTTGAGGTTCTTCCACCTGGGACAACCTCGGCTGCTGTAGTGCAAGGAGGTTTGCAGAGGGACTCAGGGGCTGCTGCCCCCATGGTCCCATCATATCATGGTTCATAGCACAGTGACAGCTGCAGCCCGCTCTCCATCCAAGACGTCTCGTTCTCTGATCCACCTCCACTCACTGCCTCCTGAGCTCCAGGGAAGCTCTGCTGAAATTGTAGAGGGACATGGGTTTGGGTGAGGTTAGAAGGACTTTGCTTTTTCGCCATGACATTTAGGATCTCTCCTTTAGGTGACTCCTTCCCTTTATTCTGCTGCTCCTTCCCCCTCTGCTGGTGACTGGTCCGAGGGACAGAACCTCACCATACAGGCAGGAACATTTTCCCTGAAAAGGCAGAAAAGTGCATTTGGCAGAGACAAAAATTTAGGTGAGGGACCCTGACCAAGTGAAACCCTCTGCAGTGCAAACCACAATCTGCAGCGGAGCAGATTTCGGTCAATATCAAAACAAGTACAGTGAAATAACCTGGTGCTTGCTGGAGCCATGCAGCAAATAGAGACTGAGGAAACTAGTATTTTAAGTACGTGGTTAGTAATTTTGTCAGTTAATTAACCATTGCGCTTAATAGGGTTGTTGTGTCACCGCTTGACTTACACAAATTGTTTCCTTGGTGTTACTGGGACAGGCTATACGGTGCACTGCTCTTTGTGTGGATTTGGCCTTATCAGCGGTGGCTCCAGGCTGTAATTCTTCTTCTTCCTTACAAATACAGGTCCCTGCAGGATTGCCAAGGCTCATTAGGGCATGTGGATAATGGGATATTTTTATCCATGATAATTAAGTAATTATTACAGGCAATATAGAGAGGGGTCAGTTGTAGCCCGCCTGCTTCCATTTACATTGTAGCAAGGAAAAAGAAATATTTCCATGTGTTTTCTTTTCTGAGACACGGGTCCACTTAAATCTCATTTCTTATTTATTGGTCTCTTTGTCACTTTGGTGCAAAATTAACCTCATTAAGATCAAGGTCTCAGAAAAAAAAAAAGCAAGCATTTTATGTGTAATTTTATTCCAAGGTTGAGGTAAATACTCTCCTGTCATCAGGAGTGAAGAATCCATCTCTAACCTTCATCAGAGCCTGCGAGTGAGTCCTGCTGCTCTCACCCGCACCAGGACCAGGAGGATGCTGGAGGACCAGCTGTGGGGTGCTGGAGAGATACTTCAGCTGGGGGGTCCCGGCTCCCATCCAAACCTCAGGAGCCTCCGGGGTGCTTTCCGCAGCTTCGATCTCCCTCTTGTGGCTGAAAGTCATGGACATAGGGTGCGCAATCCAGACTTGCACCTCAAAGGCTTTGGGGATGTGAGCCTGGAGCCGCATGGGCTCTCCCTCATTGGCTGCATGCACCCTAAATCCCTGGAAAAGGAGACTTTTAAGCTTAATTATAATTTTTCCTCATGAAATGAGGTTTATGCAACCCCTTCTCTCTAGCCATCTATACATGACAGCTAGCAGCAAGGGTGCAATGTTTTCATGTACTTCATGGAGGGCTGGAGCACCTGTGCAATGAGGACAGGCTGAAGGAGTTGGGCTTGTTCAGCCTGGAGAAGGGAAGGCTTCGGGGAGCCCTTGGAGCCCCTCCCAGTGCCTGCAGGGGCTGCAGGAAAGCTGGAGAGGGGCTGGTTGCAGGGCAGGGGGGGCCAGGCCAAGGGGAAGGGCCTGAAGCTGCAAGAGGGGAGCTGGAGCTGAGCTGGGAGGCAGCAATCCTTCCCTGGGAGGGTGCTGAGGCCCTGGCACAGGGTGCCCCGAGAAGCTGTGGCTGCCCCTGGCTCCCTGGCAGTGTCCAAGGCCAGGTTGGATGGGGCTTTGGGCAGCCTGGGCTGGTGGGGGGTGTCCCTGCCCATGGCAGGGGGTGGGAACTGGGAGCTCCCTTCCCATCCAAACCATTCTGTGATTCTATGGTTCTATGGATTTTTGAAATTCCTACCTGGGAAGGTCCATGCTGCCCCAGTCAGCCCTGGCTGGGTTGACCCAGGACTGATCTGCACCCATAGCTTGAAGCTGTGCACGCCCAGTGCTGCAACCCCTTGTGTGGATTCTTGAGAAATCTACACAAGGAGGTGTGAGAAGCTGCTGGCAGGAGCATGAAGATGCTGTGGCTGCAAGGGCTGGGGCTGTGTGAGACAGAAGGGGAAGGAAGGTCCTTCTGGCACTGGTGAATGTTCACAAAACCCCCCCACATTTCTCTAGTTTCACCACTCATACAGTAAGCGTGTTACTGGTGTGTAACACCACCAGGCTCACCCCACTTTGGGAGCACAATAAGCAAATGTGATTAGAGTGGGAGGATCAGCACTGATGAAGGATGCTGGGGGTGGGGGAAACGTGGGTTCATAGCTCGATGTAACAGCATGTGCTTTTTGCTGGTGATGTCTCTGCAGACAGCAGAACAACGGTCTCTCTGGGATTATTGCCACATATTAGGGTGAACCCTGAGATGTAAGGGGTCTGTGAGCACACTTGGGGTTAAAGTCCCCGAAGGGTGACTGTACTTCCCCAGATAACTTTGCAGCACGGGTGCGCACACCAGGAGGACACGGACATGTTCAGTAAGTGAGACACATCATTGTGCAGCATCTACACACACATTTCTGTCTATAAATCTCCTGACTCCATGAAAGGACTTCTGGTATGGGGGTTGTGTTGGGAACAATCATTGGGAAAAGGTTCTTTCTCTAGGCTCCAACACGTGGAGAGATGTCTCAGGTTAGAGTCTCGAGAACTCCTTGTCTTGACCCCTCTCCTTGGCAACTCTTACTGTCTAGTGTCTCCTTGCATTGAACAGGCTGAAATTTAGGCCTGGCAATTTCAGAGATTCCTAAAAGTTCAGTGCTGCAAAGCCCCAGTGCCTCATGAAATATCATCTTACCTTCCTTGCTCACCAGGATCCATCCCCACGCTGTCTCTTTGCATGGGCAAAAGTGGAAAGAACCTTCTGGGGAAGGTTTCTGTCCCACCAGGTATAGCACCGGGCAAGAAGGGTCCAAGGTCCCAAATGGGGCTTTTTTTGCATCTCTGTGGTACAAATGACCGTTTAGCACTCCGTTCCCAGAGTCATTCTCTGCACAGTAAAGGCCTCTTGGGGATCATCAAGCAGCAGAGCTGTGAGGGAGCAGTTTCACTGAATAGAAATCAAGGATATAGCCAAGAGAAAGAATACTTAGAAAACAAAAAAAGAAAAAGAAAAGAAAAAAAAATACAACAAAAGAAAACAAACCCAAGCTATGGAAAAGTGCTATTAAGTTTGAAGTATTAAAACATCAATCCCTTTCCATGAAGATGGATTGGATAAATGCCTGAAGACATCTGAAGCAGCCCCATTACATTTGAAACCTTTTTTTTCCAAAGAATACGCTTTTTACAAAAAGTGGCCTATGTGGATTTTGTTTGTAGAGAAGACATAGAGCTAGTGGAATATAACTGAAGTTTTCCAGGAAAATCTTTATGAATCTAGGTATTTATATAAGTGTGTGAGTATCTGTATCTATACACCTATAGGCTTTTGCTTTAGCTAATGAAAAAAAGAGATGTTGAAACTATAAACTGAATGTAAGACCAGTGACAAATCCTCCTCCCTCCCTTGAATTCTGTCACCCATTCCATTATTTATGGTTGTGCTTTGCCTTTTCCCACCACTCGGGCTGACCTGCCCAGCTTGTTTCATAAAGCACACAGCAGTTTGATTAAATGGCATTTCTGGGAAGGGAAAGTGTATTTGTTTAGCTGATCTATATGAGCCAGACTAAATCTCTAATAGTCGTCAGTAACAAGGTAAGAATACATAACTTACAAATTCCTTCACCCCACTGAGAACTCCTGGAAAAGTATTTCAGTGGGATTTGTGAATCTGAAACCCCACTCCACCGCAAGGCTGTTTATATTTATGCATGAAAGGTTTCAGACATGCTATCAGAAGTAAATAACTTCCTTGGCATTGTGTTCCTTTCCATAGACACAAAGAAAAAAAATATGTATTTGCAAAACATCTATTTACAGCCCAGGAGACCTTTTATTTCGGTTTCAGGAAACACACAAATGAAACCTCCACGGCGTGAGGGAGAGCAAGTCTGTACGCCGGAGAGCCTGCGAGAGGACATGCAGGGTGGGGGGGTTTGGGGTATAACATTCCCACCTGGAGGGTAAGATTGTACATGCTAACTTAGGAAAGAGAAATTTCAGTATCTAAATCATCTGAGCTGGTCTCCCTCAGCTCCTTGAATAGGGAGCAGAGAGAAAGAGGCAGCTCCAGAGGGTGATTCATCACATCCCAAGACAGGTGTCAAAAACGGGGTAGATGAATCGTGTTCTTGTGGCGCTTGTTCCTTGTTTATTGACAACGAGACAACACAGGGAGCCATGTAAGGTGCCCGGCTTAGGGTGGATGAATCCTATGGGTAGCAAAGGCAAAGGCTTTTAGTGCAAACACAACAGGCACCAGGCACGTTCAGGGATGCGGGATGTAGAAATGAGGGTGGCAACCTCCGTTTTCCATTCACCGCATTCACCGCTCCTGTGTTTGCTGAATACTAAGCAACTGAGACATTTAGTTCTTTTAGCTTTTCCCAACATTTGCAGACGCCAGCACTTTGCCCAGCAGAACAGGGGTCTGTTCTAATGAGCATATGCCTTCTGCTAATAGACTTTTTGTCTCCTCATTGCAGAGCACTCTCGTTTTTAATGGTGGGGCCAAGTGCCAAACCCACCACCAAGCACAAACAGATACACAAGCTCCTGTGCAATTCCTTCCTCACAAATGAAACAGAGAGATTACAAATAGGCACTACCCCCAGCGAGTGAGCTATTTCCACGCTCTGCATTATTCGGATCCTTATGACTACTGGGAAGCCATAGGTTAAAGCACAGGAGGGTTCGCTGCAGATGTGTGCACGATCGTGTGAAAGCTGGTTCGTCTTTTAGCTGCCAAGATACCTCCTCAGCTCAGCCAGATTGCTCCTGTCTCAACGGGTGTTTAGGAGCTCTGTGCTGCTAGGTCCTCTGCAAATATTCAGGGAGAGACATCTCGTGCCCCAAAGAACTTACATTTGATATGGGAACCAGGAGTTGAAGCATTTGTCCTGAGTTCACAGCATGGGCTTATACCAGGGTCAGCACCAGCCCTCAGCAGCATGGGACCATCCCACATTTCTGTCTTTCCATCTTGCAAAGAATCAGCTCCTCCCATGGACAACCTGCAGCACATATCCTGATAAAGCCCACTGCATCCTTTAGAAGCCTTTTGGTCTCAAGGAGTCTCCCCTGATCCCCCCCATCCTCATGGCTCCTTCCCAACTCTCTCTGTGGGGATGCAGAGCCTGGTGCTTGCAGGTGTCCTGTGTGTCATTACAACACTTGAGTTCTTCTTGGTATGTTCTGAGAAGCTCTAGCTGCCTTGCAATTAATTAATACTCTGTCTTACACCAAAGGAGCCCCCTCCCAGTAATGCACAGCTGCAGAGGCATTCAAGGCTTCAGCAGCAACATGATGCCCTCAGTCTGGGTTCCTGAAGTTCTCTCCAAGCACAGAGTAAACTTCACAACTCATGGGAGAAAGTAAACGAGTGTTAGATTATAAAAGCAAGTGCTAGATACCTAAGATATGGATAAGCTGAGTGTTGCTGGGATCGAAGGTAGCTGGCTTGGAAACATATAAACCCAGAAAGCACCAAGGATTCCTGCTTTGACCCCTCGTGCCAGGTCCAGGCTCCCTGGCTTACCTGTAACAAGACCATATTCAGTGGTGGTGTAAAGGTCTCACTGGTGCAACTCCGGGAGCTGTGCCTGCCTTGCGAGAGCTGAATTTGTTTCATGGGCAGCGATTTCCTGCAGTGAGTGAGTCTCAGTGTTTTCATGTCCTCGGTGCCCCTGCTGACCTCTTTCTCTCCAGGATTTCATTGTGCAGAGACACAGGTATAATCATAATTCTGTCATCTCTCTCAATAATAGCCTTGAACGGGTCTAGTGCTGGTTCATCTCTGCCTGGCTGGTGACATTTCCATGAGTCTTGAGTGTATCTAAGCTGTAAATACGACCTCCCTCGCACACTTTCATAAGCTCTTGCTGAGTTTTTCCAGCTAACTATGCTGCACGTACCTGAAATGATCCAATCTGTTATAAAACCTTTAAAATATTATAATGGAGGTACAGCAGTCAAAAGATCTTGCTGTGCTCCTGGAGTGTATGCATAGGCTTATTGTGAGTCACTCCTTGCTCTGAGCATCAGGCTAAACAAAGAGGACAGAGATTAGGAGAGTAAACAAAAAAACAGAGGGATGAATTACCTCATGAAGAGAGCACAGCGTGGACCTGGTCTACCCATCACCTAACCCTCCCTTACAGTCAACTGAGAGGATTGGAGGCCTCCAGAGGGCAATTCCTCTCATCTAAGAGGCATTGGAGGGGGTATAGGAAGAGATCTGTCTTTGAAGAAAAGATCTCAGATGAAAGGTGGGAGAACAGTCCTACACAGGCAGGCAGGACAAGTGTCTCATGGCTTTTTTCTCAACCCTACTGAGTGAGCCTCAGAGTGAGCAAGGAGCCTCACACCATGCTCAAGGGCTGTGTCTTGCTCCCAAGGCCATGCTGCTACACAGGTGGGGTTCTGTGGTTCATGACAGAATTAAAGAAAAGTATTTATATTTTCTTTTTCCACATTTTATTTGAATCTCTAAGGCAGGGGAGAAAGAAACGTGTCAGAAAAAGGCAAATTCTTCAAGGTGACCTCTCATGAGTAAACTTCAGCAGATGAAGAGGGATAAAGCTAATTGAGTGACTGTTTAAGAAGCTTCTGTTGCCCCTCATGCTTGTAAAGAAATTGCATTAAATTGTTAAAGCATCTTTGCCACACAAGATGCTATTAAGATGCATTTTGTTCTACTACCTAATCTGCTGCAGAAGCACATGAATGACAATGGGCCCTGCAGCTGCAGTCTTGGGGGGATACAAAGGTGCCAGTGTCAAAGTCCTATCAAGGCTTAGAGGAGAGGGCTCTGAAATGAATCCCACATGGCGTTCAAATGCTCTGTGTGCCTTCGATGCTGCCAAGACATGCACTTGCCCCCTTGCACAATCGCACGCTTGTGCCAGGATGACTTTTATTCCTCTGAGTCCTGTGCTGCAGTGACTCCAGATTTCTTATTTTTCGAATTATTATTTTAATCATCATGATCCTGTGGGCTCAAAGCTACATATTTCCTTCTAAGGGATGTGCAGTTCTTACAGATACACAGAATCCAGACAGTCTGGACTCAAATAATTGGTCTCTTTTGATGGATTAAAAATGTTTCCTCCTGCTTAATGATGGAAATGTCATCAACTAGCTCAGATGAAGATGGTGGTGCTGCGGACAGTCCTGCTTGGCAAGATGATGCCCAGCTTGACGTCTCTTGGCTCGGGCTCTGAATGTACTCTCTGGCATCAGTGGGTCTTTGCTGTGTCCTAGACACAAGGACTATCTCCAGATTTCTCCCTTTCTGATTTCCATTCAGGGGCATGTGCTAGTCCATTTTAATTTCTACATTTAATTTTCACCTCAGAGGTTTCCCTCATAGTTGTTTTCAGCTGATGCTTTTATTATTTCAGTCACATGCAAGTTATTAGTTTTGAACAGGTCAGAAATCTGACAGAAATGAAAATGCCTTTATTTGTGAGCGTGGTACACGCTATTTGACACAAACCCTTCCTTTGATTACTTTTCCATAGCTGTTGTGAGGCTGTTTGGGAGCTCAGAGGATTAGAAGATGGCATCAGAACTCATTCAGATATAAATGACTTTAATATGCTTTGACACGCACCTCGGTAAATAAGCCTGGTGTGTTGCCAAGGTGATGCTCCTTTGTTGCTATGACTATATCAAATAGCCATGGTTACTTCTTACCGGTTCCACTTGGAGAGACCTATTTTTGAAATGTCCTTTTAATAACTTGTGACACTAATAGAGTGATAGGAATTCTGGACATGAATAGGATTGGTGTGATACACATTGTGAGCTGACGCCATTAACATATGCTGAAGGCTTCTCTGTAGCAGAAACTACTCCAGACCCAGCATTGCTCTACTTATTACCTCTGCCGACTGCTCTCGAGTCCCACCAGTGATGGATTTGGCCCTTATCATCTTCTGCTTCCTTTCAACCATATCCAGACTAGATATATCTTAGCCATTCTTTTACCTAATTTTAAATCTAATCATGCAATGAGAGGGTTTTAAAATTTATTTATTTATTTCCAAGAGTTGTAAGTAGTCGGAGAAATAAGAGCAATTATTTTGCATTTAGAGACACTTCTTTTCTTACATTAACAGACAGAGGTAGTAATTGGTATAATATCCCCAGGAGCTGGAAGTTGATGAAGCCTTGTTGACTTCAAAATGTGGTTTTATCATGGGTTGTTTTGCCTGAACTTTGCAATTCTGGTGAAATGTGTGGTAGGAAAGCAGTTGACATGACCTGTTTCTTTGCAGTTGTGCCTAACACATGATTGTAACTTCATTATCTTGTTCAATTTAGCCCTGCCTTTTATATTCTAATACTGACGGAGTATTTATATGGCACACCAAAACATGTAACTTGGACATCACAATGAGAAGCTGTTCCACATGAGTGCAATAAGCTGGCAGTTTTGAGCTGAAATGTTTGGGAATGGCATTTTCCCAGGAAATCCTGATGCTGTGGTCCTGAATTGCCCTCAGAGTGGGAATTAGTTTAGAAATGTTGGAATTTTCTGGAACAAATCCCACTTTTTTTATAAGCAGCCTCTCTAATCAGTGAACAGCGATCAGGACTCCTGTTCCCAACCCTGCTGTTGATTTACTGTGTGAAGAGCAATTTATCATCTGGGCACATTACTTCCCCATCTGTGAAACAGGTAACAGGTTGATGCCATCCAATAATGTCCCCAGACAGAGTTAATTGCAATAATAAAGCTATCTGTGACTGTGGGTGCAAAATGGTGAAGAAAAGCCAGTTGTTTTTCCTGACTGGGTTGGACCCACAGGAAGAGTTTCCTCCTTATGGCAAGGTCTCAGCAGGCTTTTAGTGCTGTGTTCTTGTCTGTTTTTGGTAGAGAATGCTCCCCTTTTCTTTTTTTTCTTAGTAATGAAGATTTTAAGAGTTCACAGCCAGTTTTCTGCAAGGAGATGAATGCCTTTCTTCATCAGAAATGAATGGCTTTATTGCTTGGTAAAATGTTTTCATGGGAGAGCATGAGCACATGGATAGTGTGCGTCTGTGTACAAGCTCCTCAGAGAACAAGCTCTTCTGGTCAGTCTAGCAGTCCTGATCATCCGTTCCTCACTCCCGAACCTGGGCAGCCACCCCAAATTGCATCGTTTTCCTGAGGAGGTCTGGCCATGGCCTTGCACCTATATCTTTCTTACTCTCAAGCAGTCTATTCCCTTATCTACCGTAGGATCACAACAGCATTTCTCATGGGCATTACCAAAACAGGATCCCAGAGCCACCTTGTGATTGCTGAGCACACTCTGGGATTTTTCCTCCTTGCTCAGGTCTAGCTTAGGATAGAAATTCCAGTTCTCACCCTCCTGGATGTATCAACTTTATGCTATTAAATTTAATCCCATTTCTATTACTTCATTATTTTCAAAGCCATCCAATGTATTTCTAATTCCAGAAAGTGGAACTGGGACTCATTTTCTTGCTGTCTGTGGGTCAGAATTAGACCTATTGAGGAAACCAGTTCTGAAATGCAGCTGGATAAGATCAGTTGTGTTTGGTACCATCACTGTGATCTCTTTACAGCATAAATTATGACACACACATGTTGGAATCAGGGCATGTGACTTTGTCTACGCTCCACAAAGTTATGGCATACGGCTATACGGAAATAAGCCAGTTTATGTCTGTAAAAGATTGATTTTAAATTGATTCACTTCTATCACAATACTTTTTTTCTTTTTTAAATGTAGAAGAGCCTTTGTGTGTCTAACTGTCCCTGAACTCAAATGACTAGAGGGATTGTGTTCAAATCATCCATTAAAAACAATCTCCTGGCAGAGACCAAGCATGAAAAATTCAGTCCAAAAGATGAAAGGTTCAGAAAATGTTAGGAGTTCATGGAAAGAGGGGATTTATAAGGGTTTTCAACCTATACCAGCGTTGCCATAAGCAATATGCACCCTAACACATATATGGCCAAAGCTCCCATCAGCTTTAAAGGAAACTGGATTAAAGCTTTAAGCCTAAAACCTCATGACTAATCATGCAAGTAACCCAAACCGCCACAAGATCCTTCAAGGGGATGTTTTACTTTGGAGATAGCTGCTGCTGGAAACTCACTGGGTTAATTCCTTAGCTCGGGGAGCAGAAATGGAAGTCCTGAATGGGAAAGACCTGATATTCAATCCCCACTGAAAACTCAGATGGAGCAGTGATGTCTTTTCCCCCTTCACGGGAGCGAGCAGCGCCCTAGAAGATGTTGTAGAAGCTGCATCTGTACTGGAGGTCCTTCTGGATGGTATGAACAGGGGTGGAGAGCCGCCTTCAAAAAAACCCTGTTTTCTTTCATGAAAGAAAAAGAGGTTACAACAATTAATAAATGTTATTTATAAAGCACTTCCCGCGCCAAGAGCCTTTTGGGAGCAGCATGAACCATTAAAATAAAATCCAATTATAAAAACCAATCACAATTAAATTGTTCACATCCCTCTGTGGGAGCCCTGTCTCAATCAGTCACTCCGTCTCTCTCCTATGGCCATGCTGCAGAGGAGGTTCAACTCACTTGTTTGTGGCATCAACAAGAGAACCCTCATTATCTGCATATTATAAAGCTGTATGGGCTAAAGTATTGAGATTAATATGAAATAATTAGCTCTGATGAAAGTTATACCTCAGTCAGAACAGCTGGGACTTGAATAGGATGCAACTGAGACTTGATTACTGTGTCATTACAGTATTAGTGCTGTGTACAGGCATTGTCATACAACTCCAAAACGCCTTTGATATGATTACATTTTAATTGAACACTAGCCATGCTAGGGTTTGATGGCACTGCAGCACTGGGGGTGGGAACTGTATTGTGTAATGGCTTTTGTTTTGGTTTTACGAGTGAGCAAACTCCTTAGCATTTAAAAAGCAATCCTCAAAGGGGCATTTTCCCCTTGAGAATGCTCTAAAATGTGTCTTGGTGTGGTCTCTGCTCAAGTTTACACCAGAAAATGGCAAAATCAGGACTGTGATAAATTCATGCCCCACAAGGATGTCATGCCTGTCGAGAGGCTGTATGCTGTACTCACATGGAAATCATAGTGACAGGTAGGACAGAGAGAAGGTCCTCCTGCGACCACACCAGAACCTCCAAGGATTGTCCCAAAGGTGGTTTCCCTCAAACCTCCACTATGCAGTGGGCAGCTACCCCCATCCCATGGACAGCAGAGGAGCACATACCCCAGCCCCTCCTGTGCAACGGGGAAGGGATGTTTGCTGTCCCACCCACAGGTCAAAATACCCTCAGAGTTACTAATAGAAAAGGAGACCCTGAAGCCATTAAAATCAGATTTCCATTTTATAACAATTAATGTCAGATGGTTTAAAAAATACCTTAGTTAGGATTTACCCTTCTTAACATCTGATTGACCAAGGCCTGAAGGTTTAAGGTTAACTCTGAGTTGCATATATTTCATCCCCTAGAGCCATTTGGAGGACAATGGTTAAGGTTATGTTCTCACTGATGTATGCAACCGTGTTGTGATTTGCATATAGAAGTCAAATTTGATTTAACTTTTTTTTTGTTTGTTTTGGGTAGCATTTTCTAGCAGAATGGAATTATACATACAACATTTAAGGACTTGGGGAGGGACAAAAAAAAAAAAGAGATTGTACATAATCTAAAACAGAAATAAGAGAGATGGACCTACTTCAGCATGTCCTGGAGTTGCAAAATTAGCTCTTCAACACTCATACATCCAGAGTTGGATTGTATGTGAATTTACAAGGGTATGTTAAGAAGTGATGAACTGTTTAAGCACAAATTTGCAGTTCCTGCCTTGCTAGACTGTGCCCACAGCTCTAGAGCCAACCCCTGGAGCTCAGGGGCTCGAGATTCCAGATGTGAATTTGAGTTTGAGAGCTGGCCCTGTGTAATGACTCAGTCTGAACTCCTCTTTCAGGCCCCCCATAAAAAAGATGGGGGTGTTCTACACAGTGCTCCAAAGATTTATCCCAACTTATTCTCTCAATATGAGTCATCAGAAAGCATAACTGCCATGTAAAATTACAACGTTTTGTTCCTAGTGGAGCCAAGAATAGAGCTGTTCCTATAAGAATGGTTGGTCTTTTCCACAGAGGGAACAAAATATGACATTACCAACCCAATTTTATAGATCAAATAATTTAATTTGAGTTAAAATTAATCTTAAACAGGCATAGCTGCTTCTGCCAATGAGCAGAATAATATAATCCAGCCGCAGCGCTGCTCTCCTGCCTCTTGCTCACCCAGCACATGAGGTCGTGACCCCATTTTACATGGCCCATGCCCAGCACCACAAGAAAGGTGCATAATGCACGTGTACCCCGTGACATATGCGTGGTGGGAAGACTCACGACATGAGGCTCTGCTATTAAATTATCTCATTCCCTCAGCTGCAGGAAAGCTGCTCTCAAACCTCATTGCTCCAAAGGCGTTCTTGCTTGTCTGACTTGTTTCATGGCTGCTCCATCCCCACTTGTTCTTGTGCCAGCACTGTCCTTCCATTTGCGCAGCTCTTCTCCCTCCCGAGTGCCCAACCTCCATCAATCTTCATTTTGCCACGCCAAACAAAGCCCACGCTCCCACACTGGGAGGAGATCTCTGTCCCCATTGGCATTTGTCCCTATCCCATTTTGAGGCCACCCCAAGGTGAGCAGGACTGTATGCTCTGCCCAGAGGTGTGAGGCGTTCTGAGTTTCTTTCATTCTGCTGCCAGATACTCACGTGAGTGGAGTAACAACACTACAGCCAGGGCATAATGACTTCTAAATAAGGCTGCTTGAACCCTTACCACCCATGTAGAGAGGTTCCCACCTTCTCTCTTGCAGTTATTGATACATGGGGGCAAGCATTGTTCATCTCAATGTTTAGGACAAATAAATCTTGTTAATCTTACTAAAAACAATAACTAAGAATACCCTTCTCCTTCAAAAATCCAAAGCAGTTTGCAGATAGTGCCTTATGCCAGAATTCTGTTGGTTTATAACATTCCATTACTATTTTTGAAATTTTGTCAAAATAAATAGAGATAACGACTTTGGAATGAACAATTGGGTCTTCCAGAGGCAAACACAAGTTATGAGTAAAATTTACTGCTTAGCTAGAACACTTCTGAATGCTAACAGTGCTACATAGCCAGAGAAAGCAGACCACGTGTGCTGGTTTATTAGCTTAAAAATGAATATCTAGGCTTTCTGCACTCATCAAACATAGCCCAGAGGAAGATCAAGCTTTCTAAACATAACTCGATTGATAGCTGGGTGCAAACCCATAGGACCTTTCAGTGCAGAAAAACTTGCCCCAAACTTTATTTAGCTCATTCATCCCTAGATATATTGGCTTCGGTGATTTTACTGCAGACTTAGCCAATGATTCTTTATCATACAAAAAAAAAAAATATATATTCTCTGGCGCATCAATAAAGAGTTACTTGATACAGTCAGCAGAGGGAATACTTTACTCAGCAGTAATAAAGCAGAGAGGCCAGTAGCAGAGGGGGATGATGGGCTCATGGAAAGGGAGGGAGAGCGGTGGCAGGTCTGAGTTAACGCAACTCTTGCAGCTCTGGAGCTTTACCCCCCCTGCTCCACCGTGGACCAAGTGGTTGGGTACGCTGGAGACCACTGGGCCAGGAGGAGGCAGGTTCAAAGTCTGTGAACAATGTTGGCATGGCATTTAATAGATTTCCTGCTCTTAATGGGTCCAGAAATCATCCACAGAGATTTCTCCTCCCTCCTGCATATGCAAAGCGAAGGATGCTCACCCCTGCGGCTAAGCCCGTCTGGCAGAGTGGGGCTGCAGTCTTAAGGAAACAGACTCAAAGATCTGGGGGATTTTATTTAATGTTTTTTCTATTTCTCTTGGCTTTTCCAAAGTCAGTCCCATTTAATGAATGCAAGTTTTGCAAGATCCAGCTTCAAAGGCAGACCACTGGCAAGGGAAGGAGAAAGGAACCGACTAAAATCAAAAATTGCTAACTCTGAGGTTTTTGCACTGATTGAAACGTGTTAACCATTGCCAGGCCAGCAGAAGTCTTTGCAGGGGTGCAAAACAGCCTGGAATAATAGGGCAAGGACCGGATGCATCAAAACTGTTTTCCTGCAGAAAACAGGGGTTTCGAAACTTTCGTTCCATAGTCACTTTTTATGAAGTGTTTCCATTTTTGTCAACAAAGGCAAATACACAAAGAGAGAAACATTTTTAACTGTTCAGCTGCACACTGATTGACAACAAAATCAGAAATCTGAAGCTGTAGCCCTAGAATCATCTTTTATATAGGACTGGATGGTTTTATTTGGAGTCCAAAGAGATTATCTGCAACAAAAATCAGTGTTTCCCTCACAAGTAGAAAAGGCACTCATTCTCTGCTCAGTTAACACACTTACTCATTAATTATTTTTGCCATAGCAATTTAGGGAAACATATGCACTACTTCTCTTAGGATACATGTGCAGCCATGAGCTATTTAGCCTTGATCTAACTCAACAGATGCAGCCCTGTGCTCTTCTCTCTGTGCAAATTGCACCTCAAGAAACATTTTCAAGGTTTCTGTATCTTCAGCTCTGAGATTTCAGCGTGATGCTCATGGAGTGAATTCTCATGAGACCAGATGCTGCAAAATTTATAATTGGAAATGCACAGAGACGTCATGGCCCTCATATTGTGTGTGTGTGTGGGGGGATCTAAGCCCCCCCCAAAAAAGCTGCAAGCCTATAGAAATGCCTGCGGAGCGATGCCTGGAGGCACTCCCTTCCTAAAGGTTTTAGGAAGGGGGAGGCTGGAAACCAGCTCCTCAGCTAGAAAGCTGAAACCATGTTATCATAGATTTGAAGGGGACAAAAAAGCGTCGATCTACACAGAGAGATGAAGAGAATCAGCTTAAGCACATGGGACTCATTTGCTTGGATAAGATTCATCTGCACATTAAGGTGATTTAATGTACAGGGCTCCATATGCGCTGAGTGCCTACCCTCCCATCAGAGTCAATAGAGATCATGGGCGCAATTCAGTTACTTAAGCATTTGTTTCATTTGGAACACCCTGAGGGTACCCAAGATATGTACAGTGGCCTGGAAAATGTGACACAGGATCTCAGGAGAACAGTTCTCTTCTGGAGGGACATTAGGAGGCCACGTGAGATACCTTAGGGCAATTACACTGCACTAGATGTCTATGCATTATCAACCACCTTGAGCTTCTCACCAGCAGCCAGTGGAGATCTGGAGCCCTTTCTGCTCACTAAAGTGTATCCTAAGACTTTGCTTTGCCTGTGTCCTGAACATGACCTTGTGAGCAGGACAGTGGGGCTGAGAGTGGAGATGAGCTTGGAGATGGACTTGGAGACAGACTGGATCAACCAGACCTCCTGAGGTGTGCAGGGCAGTGGCTTTGCCACCACCACAGACCAGTCCCAAAGACTGAGGTTCACTGTGTGGCTCCAGATCTTTGCATGGAGACACACAGCCAACTTGCTGCATCTCGCAGTGCTTGCCTGGTTGGATCACCTGCAGCATGCAGCATCTTGGTGAATGTGCCAGCACAATTTCTAGCTTAACTTCTTATGAGTTACACTTTCTTTCCCCTCCCTCATACTTCCCACAAAATGAAACCATGATTATAGCACAGCTTCTGAGAGCATGGCACAGGAGGGTGTTTAAGACCACCTCTCCAGACATGTTGCCCCTTGGGGGAATCCCTCCTTTTCCTTGCCTTTCTCACATTGCTGCCTGCCTTCTGGTTCTCACCATACAGAGCAAAACATTTCTAATCCAGACCCCCCCCCAGGAATTCACACAGACCACTGACTCACCAGCCTACCTCTGGAGTTACACCCGCTGGGCTGAGCCAGTCTAATGATGCAAACATCAGAAGCAGCAAAATCATCTGGAGCATCCCAGAACAGCATTGCTTGCAGCGTGTTGCTCTGCCTGTAGATGTTGCTGTGGGCTGCAGGTTTCTCCAGACCATGGCTGGATCCTGGATAAAAGGTGTACAAAGCTGGAGCCTGAATGCTGTGGAAAGCAGCCTATATCTTTACAGAGGATGCAGCTGTCTTAAATCAATGCTTGCTTTTTAGGGCTCTTTCTGATTTTAAGCAGAGTAGCAGCCATCCTTCTGGTGTTTCTGGAAAGTCTTAGGAGCACCTATAGTTATTGCTTGCAATGGGAATTTATTTTTTACCATTTTGCTCATCCTCATCTATGGGAAAAATTAATGTACATCAGCTGAGGTGTCAGGGCACTGTTTGGGTTTTATAAAGATTTTGAGCTCTTCTCCATGCAAAACTGCAGCAGGATGAATGCCTTATCCCAGACGGGAAGCTCAACAGATGCTTGTGACCAGTTGGAGCAAGCAGTCATTTATCCAATGTCAGATAAGGAGTATTTCCCCAGAAAAATATGGGGATGGAACTGAGACACAAGTCCCTCTGGAGTGACAAACTCTTCCTGCATCTTCTCAGACCATTAGCACTGTGCTACAGCCACAAACCTGAGAAGAGACATAATCCAGATGCAGCTGGAACCAAAATCCCCCAGTTTGGGTGCAGGACACACTGAACAAGAGGTGCTTTCTTTCAAGCCAAACAGCTCGATGATCTTTGCAATCATTACCTCAGAGGGATGGTTCATTTAGGGCTTTTTTTCCCTGCGATGGAAAGACAAGACCTGTCTCATATCTGTCATACAGCTTCACACTTTCCTCCCATGCTTAATGAAGGGACATTATGAAAGCACACGCTTGGGGAAGGAGATGGGTGCCCGCCAGTACTCTTCCTCCTGAAGATTTTGCTTCAGTCATGAAAAAATATCCCAGAGACAGTTTGTTCTCCTGATCAGATTCCAGGTGCTGTATTTACATTTTGTCTGAAATTAATTCAGTCAGATCTCTCAAATGCAAATAGCTGGGAAAGAAATAGCCCTGGATTGTTGGGGAAAGTATATATATACATAGAGATAGATATAACCTTAATGAAATAGTGCGGGAAACCTCTTGTGTTAGAGAGCAGCTGTTGGTAAACGATCAAAAGCATTAAATTCACAGGTTAGGGAGAAATAGAAATGTTCTTTCTTCCCCTCTTTAATACATATTGAAAACCGACATTGACCAAAGCTACTAATTCTGCTCTTAAAAGCAGGTGCTTACTCTCATTTCTATTTTTCCTGGTCAGCTTCTCATAAAAAAATATGCCTAGTACAGAAGTAATCAAGTGTCAGCAGTGTGTTTGCACAACATGACAAAAATAGAGCTGAATCTGCTTATTAGTGCTTTACGCTGAGGCCTGTAAGAGCCACGCGCTTGGCTTTCCCCTGAGGCTCACCATCAACACCGGGGGGCACAACAGAGCGCGTGTCTTCTGTTTGCCTGAATGTGGAATTTCGTAATATTCACGTATATATTTAGCAGCATCTCGGAGTGCTTTGGAAGGGAAATCGTCAGCCATTTTCCCGTTTTGTGGAAACCGAGGCATCGGAAAGGGAAACGATCTGCTCCCACACTCAGGTCAGGAAGCATCACTGCTGGTGGCTCTCCTGCCCTCTGCCTCCTGCTGCCTCTTTAAAGAAAGATCTTTTATTTTTTTTTAACCTTCATTAACCTAAAACATCTAGAAGCACAGCAGGTTGTTTCTGTCTGGATGTGCTTCGCTAAGCCGGCGCCTTTTAACCCAAGGCACCTGTAATCTTTGGCAACCAAACAGGTCCCGTGTTCCTCAGTGTAACTGGATCATTAGTGGGAACAGGTGTCGTGTACCTGGCTGCTTTGGGGACATTTCAGGGTACATAAAGTTCCTTGTACTTGGGAATACCTGGTGCATTTGGCAGAGAAACAAACATGTCCTACCTTGCAATGACAGGGAAATGTGGCAGCAAATAATGTTCTGCTGCCTGGAGGTGGGATCGGAGGAAAAAGTGGTAAAAATACAGTGGGATTAGCTCCTGGAGTTCCTTAGGCATTCAGAGTGCTGCAAAGCAGGATTCAACGGTCTGGTCCTGGTGGCATTGGTGCTCAGCTTTGGACAACCCAGGTGGAGAGAGGCCCTCTGGAGCTGGCTCCTGAGCACCCATGCCTGTGGCTGCCCAGCGGCCGTGCTGAGCTTGAGCACCTCGTGCTCCTCTGGGTGCCCGTAATGGACATCTGCTCAGTGTGCAGCCGACCAACTTGCATGCCTGGGCGTCCTCATGGAAATCCAGCTGCTGGGGGAAGAACAGCGGGGGTCCTGGGCTGTGTCCTGGAGGAGTCAGGATGAGATCGCAGCAGTGACAAGCAGCATGATGCAAGCAGCTGCAGCGACACAAGGGCACGTGGGTTTGTTGGCAGCAGTGTCCCGCCACGTGTGGTCCAAAAAAAAGCCACTAAAAGGTTTAAAGGTGATGAGCAACCTTTGGTTTGACTCACTTCAACCATGCAGACTGCCAGAGCCTGGTTCATCTGAGAACGCTGAGGCATTTAGGTGGAGAAAAGTGTTTGAGGGCTCCGCCTGTCCCTGGCTGTGGCATTTGAGTATGTCAGGGCATAGGTACACTTGGAAGGTCCAGGATTTTATTTATCCAAATTTGCAAATGCTGATCCAAATGTTTCATGGCAAAAACAGAGTGCTGGGATCCCCAGAGCAGGGCTGTCCAAATTACTGCTCAGAAAATTAAACACAAGAGTATGTCTGTCTGTTGAAATGAAAACATTTCCGTTTTCTCACCCAACCTCAGCTCACCTAAAGTTCTGTTTTGGTCTGACACAACTTTGTTTCTTTGCTTTTCCTTTTGAACAAGATGTTTTGCCATCTTTGGTGTCTAAGAATTTGAAAATGAAAACCCACTTATTTCACTTTGGAGAGAGCAGGAAAAGATGCTTCGTCACATCTGAATTCTTCTTCCATTGGTTTTTCTGAACTGGCCTGTTTGATGAATGCAGCTCAAGTTGGCAAACATTTTCTGTCAGCTACTGGTCATTTTCATCGGCAAATGAATTCATCACATGAAGCTAGTTTGCCAAGTCTGTTTGGGAATCCTGACTTGTCTGTTGCTTCTGCCCTGACCATTAACATGTGAATGTGCTCTGACTTTCCGTGAAAAGGTAATAGGGTTTTAATACCCCCACAGCTTAAGGTGAAACTAATGCATTTACTTTTTCTTGGAACAGGGCTAGAAAGGAAAAGGCAAATATGAATCCCGCCGGGGACTTCATGATTTCACTGTGTCAGCAAGAACCTGAATTCCTCAGTGTCATTCACCAGGGAACCCTCATTGTTAATACTTGGTGGCAAATGAGAAGTCACAGAATCATCAGAGAATCCCAGACAGGTTTGGGTTGGAAAGGACCTCAAATATCTAGTTCCCACCCCCTGCCATGGGCAGGGACACCCCCCACCAGCCCAGGCTGCCCAAAGCCCCATCCAACCTGGCCTTGGGCACTGCCAGGGAGCCAGGGGCAGCCACAGCTTCTCGGGGCACCCTGTGCCAGGGCCTCAGCACCCTCCCAGGGAACGATTGCTGCCTCCCAGCTCAGCTCCAGCTCCCCTCCTGCAGCTTCAGGCCCTTCCCCTTGGCCTGGCCCCCCCTGCCCTGCAACCAGCCCCTCTCCAGCTTTCCTGCAGCCCCTGAAGGTACTGGAAGGGGAGACCTGATTGCTCTCTACAACTACCTGAAAGGAGGTTGTAGCAGGCAGGGATTGGTCTCTTCTCCCGAGTAACAAGGGATAGGATGAGAGGAAATGGCCTCAAGTTGTGTCAGGGGAGATTTAGATTGGATATTAGTAAAAATTAATAAAATATTAAATTTAATTAAAAATTCACTGAAATGGTTGTCAAGCACTGGAATAGGCTGCCAAGGTAAGTGGTGGAGTCACCATCCTTGGAAGTATTTAAAAGACATTTAGGTGTGATGCTTAGGGACATGAGTTAGTGGTGGACTTCATGATCTTAAAGGTCTTTTCCAACCTAAATGATTCTGTGATTCTAAGACAGTTGCTCTGCAACTCTTTCAAAATACTTTGCACCTCAGGAGGGGTTCTTACTCCTCCACTTCAAGGACACAGGTTGCCAAACACTTCAGCTGCTCACAGGGTGAGCTGAGGTGAAGAACGCTTGATCTGAACTGACCCTGGCATGAATGATTTCACCAACCCAAAGAAATATAACTCAGTCCAGCAGTGGGAAGAAAAAAGCTCTGGGAGAAGAGCCAGAAGCTTTGCAACAGGCCTACCATACAGGCTTCACTGAAAACAGGTTTTCTTCGTGCGCTGTTGTGTGTAACGCCTGCCCTTGGAGTCTGAAAACTAGAATGTTTAATAATATTTTTTTTTTCTGCTGGAAGGAGGACAGGCAGTGCCATTTCTCTTCCAGGTCTTTTTGCTAGACTCAGACACATGCTGAAAAGCTGCTGAGTAGCTTGTAAAATTCACAGGCTGTGTTCTCCTTCGTGGTGTCGGTGTAGGAGTCTGAAATCGGTGTGTTAACACTGGGCTTATAGTGATGTTAATGGCAACAGGATTTTTTAGCGAATTAGGCCAAAATCTTTTAAAGGAAAGTTTGTGTTATGCAAGTCCAGGATGTGATACTTACCTTGGAGAAGGCATCAAGCTTTTGGACAGGTTAAATAAGAGGAGATGAGTCCTATAACTAATATTTCTTAAGGGGATCCTTTGAGATCAAGATATGAGTCCTGATGAGCTCATTATGACTTTTGCTCCATTTTTAGTATCATTTTGGTATCTTTGACTTCTGCAACACTTTGTGCTTATAAAAATCTTTTCATATTGGATCATTTTACAGATATTAAGAGTGTGTGGCCTCACACCATGTCTCAACCTTTACATCAGATATACTTCACTGACTTCAAAGCAAAATCAGGCACCCTGCTAATTTCATAATGACTCTGAGATAGCTGAATGCTGTAGGGCCCTTTCTGCTGTCAGGGCTAATTAGGAAGGGACTGGACTATGTCAGGTCTGAAACTGCAATGAAAAGCCTGAGGTTTCCAAACCTGAGCTATGCTGCAATATTCAGTGTAATCATCTAAATTTAACTATTTCTCAGACTGTTGCACAGCCAGAAGAGGCAGTATGAAACCTAAAAATGTTAAAATCCAGGAAGTTCAAGGGAATCTGATATGGTGCTGATAGAAGTCTAGTTCTTTGCCCCCCAAAAACCCCAAACAAACAAAAACCAAAACACCCACGCTACTTTGAGTACTGCTGGGCATCTTCAGAATGAATCTCCAGCAGCCTCTCCACATTTGGGTATAGGTATGACCTTCAAAGCTTGTTCTCTCACCAGGGTAGCTGTCTGCACTCCTCAATATGGAGGAAATCTCAGTCTAGATCTGAACTTCATGGCTTAGCCCTGGTAGTCAGCTGCATATAAGTTGTTTGATTTTTTTTTCAGCATTCAGTTTGAAATTTTATGGCGGGAGGAAGAGAGCCAGAGCTGAAGCAGATCAAAATAGGGACCAAAATATTCATGTAAGCTGATGGGAAAATAAACCATTAAGTTACTCATGCTCTTGATTACTACTTCTTCAGAGGACAGAACCAAAACACAAAAGAATGCTTAAAATACCTTGCCTGCTCTATGTCATGTTCCTTCTTTCCAGTCAATTGTACCAACGGGAAATGCAGCAAAAAAAGCGCCTCTATCTAAGGATAATTCAAGGGAAGGACTTCACCTATGCGTTGGAATTCTCTCTTTCGTGATAATAAGACAAATTTCATGTAGGTTGAAGGCCTTGTGGGTAGTCATAAGTTAATCATAGCAATTTCAAGCCCCGTCTTGGATCCAGTCTTTGCACTACAGTTCATTTTTACAGTTCATTAAGTCTCCAGGGACATTTTAATTGGGGAAGGACTTCATCTGGGCAGAAAATGGCATCTCCTGGGGCACTGAGTATCTCTTCATGAGACAGAGTGAGGTGTATGACCTCCCTATACCTTAGGATGTATTGTCATGCAATTGTTGTTATGTTATGCTGGCTACCCGAGGGGTTCTTCCATGGTGTTTCCTGCCCCAAAACCACTTTGACCCCTTCAGTAGCCATCCAGTGGATGTGTATGTGGCAAAGCAGAGAATCAGCTGTAGGAGAACAGGTACTGGCTTCTTACCCCTGGAAGCCCAGCAGGTCTTGCATGGCAGTCTTCTTTTCTGCTAAAGCAAAGCTGAAAACCTCTCAATTGGCCCCAAATATAAGACTTTATGTTGTCTGGTTCAGTGAGCCACTGTTTTGGTAGTATGACTTTTGCTGTAGGAAAACTCTGTGGGAGGTTTTATGCCATGCTCTGCTGGCTGTGAAAGGATCCATCCTCTCATGCATGTCTGTGGATGAGAGTGCACAATGCCACTGTGTTTGGGCTGATACACAGCTCTCTGCTCATGGGCTCATAAGGAGATTTGTTTTCCTTGCTGCAGTCTCACATCAGTTCGCTGGATGGCAAGAATAAGTGTGTCTGTCCACCCGTGTGTCTGACAGGGTCCAAAACTAGTTTCCTAGCAAAGAGCACAGGAACAGAACATGGCATGTTCCAGTATCTATCCATTTTCAGCTGAGGGACTTCATTTACCTAATGCATTTTTTTACCTGTTTAATAACCCTCTATGGATTTCTTTTCTCCGAATTTGTCCATCCTTCAGCTACAGACTCATGGCATCCTATGGCAGGAGTTTCACAACCTAATTCTGTGCAAGGATGTTCATTTCTGTGAAGAAACATCTCCTTTGCTTTGCTTTGTCTCTGCCTTCTGCATCTGCCTTCTGCTACATTGATTTGATGACCTCTGGCTCTCATTTTGGATTAGACACTAGATGATCTTCATGCATCTCATTAACCCTTCCTGGGCAGGACGACAGTTGTGCTTGAGTTATCTCTGATTTAATGGGAGCTCTGATGTGTGCCAACAGAGTGATCGTGGCCTCTCCCTGGGCAACGCTACACAATTCTGTGAAAGGTTTGGGGATCATCATAGATGTAGGGAGAATCAGGGCTGGAAGAGTCCCTGAGACATTATATAATGTGTGCAGTTGTGGACAGACCAGCAAGAACGCATTCCTCTCCATGCAGGCAGGTGTGAGAAGGTGTTAATTCTTTCTGTAAACAGGTTTATTATGATAACAAGAAGTCCAAAAGCCCCTTCCAAGTATATAGAGTAACTGATACAAATTCCCCTTTGTGTAACTGTGTGTTGGTTTTCAAAAACATCTTCTTCATGCACGTAAGGAGACCATATCCCCTAGAGATGTGTGTTCTTGGACCAGTGTTTGCATTTCTAGGACGTTTTCCTATTCCCACAAGTCCCTTCGGAAGCACAGATGTGATCTGTTGGGATCCGCACAGCCTAGAGTGTTAGAGGCACTGGTCCTATGAAGGAAAAAAGAAACGGCCCCTCTCTGAGGTTTCATTCATCCTGCTCTAAACGCCTGTGAATGTGCAAGCAGATTTGAGGAAAGGGCTGTTGTTTTCCTTTGAGTGCAACCAGAGAGGCTGTTGATAAACATTGGCAGCTACTCCCCAGGTCTGAGCCAGCAAACAGTTTGTACCTATGGTTGTGATGCATCAGACCACTGGGATTTGGAGGTAAAGGTACAACACCATTTCTCAGATGCTTGAAAAGCCAAGGTGACTTCTGACCTGTGATCACCATGATGAAAAAGGGCAGAAATCCTAGGTCAAATCAACGTTTAAATGCCTGGGAGATTTTAGGCTTCAGTTCCTTCTTGCTTTTGGTTTGTACCACATTTTTTTTAATGCAAGGTGTAGACAGGAATAAACATGATGTACTTAATGACCTCACAGGATTCACCCTGGAAGACTACGTATGTGGTCATACAAAATCTATAGGGATGTTGGAGCAGTTTAAGATGCTTCTCTGATAGGTATTGGTGACATCTCCTCGCCTGATGGTCACCGCTTCCATGGATGAAATGGTAGAAGTGGCTGTGTCATTGCTCCTCAAGCATTTTTATGAAAAGCCCGGCATAGATACGCCCGTTTTTAAAGACGGTTTAAGCCACATAGGAAGACTTCGCCTTGAGGCAGTTAATAAGCCTCCACAAGATCCTTTCAGCGAAGCCAGTGGATTTAATTTCACTTTGATCTCAAAAAGCTTCAGTGACCAGGACAGCACAGTGTGGGCTCAGGCACGCACAGCCCCTTTGCTCTGGCCTGGTCAAATCAACTCAATGTCAGTGGGGAAAATGTCCTGTAAGACAAGAAGCAGCATGTCCCAGAGCAAAGGAGAAGAAACCTTCCATCCTGGTTTGGATATCCTGGGTAGAAAATGATTTTCCCTGATGTAAGATTTTTGACATTGGGCTTCTTAACCTCAGTCACTCGTTTATTGTCAATGAAGATGCTTCTGGAGGCAGATACATCTCAATATTTATTCAAATATACCAAACCTATATTCAGGACACCTAATTTGAGTTACTTCTAGTGCAGAACCCAGAAAGACCCTGAAAAATGAATGGTCATGGGAACTTTGTCTCACATTGTTCTCATCTCTGACATTTTCTTGACTGAAGGTGTTGTGCATCTGCTGTTACTTCCCTATATTTGCAGTTTATGCAGAATCTTTCTCCTTAATGAAAGGAGTCTACACATACTACTTAGTGTCACCTCATGCTTACAGTATGTTAAAACATAGATATTTAATAAGCCATAAAGATACAAACTAATAGAAAAAGACACAGCTGAGAAAATGTGTTCATTCTTCAATTGATTTAGAGGTTGTTCTTAGGGCAACTATTCCATCAGCTCAAGAATAATTTATATAATTTTGTTTGCAATTTTGGATTTCTTGCTTCATCATACCAAATGGCCAGACACTTTAAAAGGAAGAGAAAAATGCATTTATGAGTGCTCTGTAACAAAATCTCTACATTCAGTGTAAAACAGGAGGACATAATTTATTTATTCACTGATGTGTATATAGCTCAGAAGAAAGATTCCAAAACTAGAAACCTAAATTCTAAAATTATCAGAAAAGATGATTCTACACGGAAAAACCTATTCAGAAAAATACTAGAGCAAAAATACTTATTACTGGAGCAAAAGCCTTTATTAGTAATATCCAGGTTAAGTAAAATAATCAAGAGCCATGTTTTAGTTTACACAGACATGACATCATAAAGGGAGGAAGAGGTCTCTAAGGTGTTTCTGGTTGCAAAGTGGGTTAAACAGCGCTGGAAAAACTGTCTATCGCTTCTAGTGTCTCAAGTGTGTAATCCAGCAAACTTTTCTCTCTGCAAGTGAGGTAGTAGAGCTCAGACTGTGCCACGTAATGTCTCTCACTCAGGTATTGAATGATCTTCAGAAACACGTTGTCCATGGGCCTATCAGACCAAGAGTTGTGCACTGCCAGAAGCATCTGAGTTCAAGCCTTTAGTCTCTTTGGGAATTCGCTGAAGTGCAGGAACATGCCTCCAATCTCTTTGAACTGGCACTAAATAAATAAATAATTAAAAAGCTGGCAGTCAGGCACAGCCTGCAGGAAAACAAAAACAGGCAACAGCACTTCTTAAGAGTCACAGCGGTGGAAAACAAACTCAAGTCTCTTTTGCTTTACAGCAGCTAATACATGTTAATTTATTTTAGAGAAGCTTAAACCGCTGAGCTAACACCTCACCGATAAACACGTTTACTCACGAAGGTGTTCAGTGAACGCCCTGGTGCTGCTCTTGCGGTGCTGTGAGGTGCAATACCCATGGGAAGAGGGCAGTTCAGCCTGGCAGAGTGCTGCAATTGGCCAGCCTTTAGGTTGAGACCAGATGCAGAGTTATTTCACGGATGGGCATTTGAGGTGACTTAGGAACATGCCAACAACAAGGAGCCATGTGCTCGTAGGTGTCATGGGTGCTATCCACTGCATGTGTCCAGGGAGATACACCAGGAAACCGCCCTAAGGACCTTAAGCTTTGGAGATGGTACAGACAGAGACCTAAGAGCTCTTTCTATCCTGTTCCTGTTTGGATGACAGCCAGCACTAGCCCATGCTTGTCCCCCCTTCTGAAAGTGGGGACTAACAGCATGCTGTGTGGGGAGCGGTGGGCTGCAGACCACAACCAGGTACTGGAACACCAGGCCTGGACTTCCCATTCAGGCCACACACCAGGCTGGAGCCAGTAAAGGTGAGATGTTTGCTTTATCTGTATCGTTATAATACCTGATAGTCTCCTCTCTGGTAATAGGATGTCATTCTGTCTAGCACCAAAATCAGTCAATCTGGCATGCTTAATCAAAAAGCTGATATGTTAAAGCTATATCTAATTTACAGCTTGACCACCTCTTTCACTTGAGGATGATTCTTGAGTCCTTGCTTAATACTTAAAACTTTTTCTCTAACGACTATGTACGTTTTTGTCTTTTACTCTCTATTCCATTCTATTTGTTTACCTTCCTCTCTGGCTATCTGGTATGTCTATATATTATCCTTTTCTATACTTACTGCTCAGCAGAGAAAAGAATAAAAGAAGATAATTCAACATGGACAGATTTTTTCGCACTATTTCCATCCCTATTATACAATAAGACTATATCCTGTAGGACAACACAATTCACAGATTTTTTTTAATCTTAGTGGTTTTGAAAACAACATTATGAGGTGTTACAAGCCAAATCCGGTTTATTCCAAAGGACCAAACAAACCCGAAAGTCTTTCGGAAGTAGAGAGAGATCCCTTTGTGACCATAGTTCTTTGTGGGTTCATGAAAAGCGTAGAAGAAACACTGACTCAAAATACATCTAGAATACATCATATTTAAAGCATACCTGAGTCCCCTGTGCATGAATTACTGGATCAGAAAATCTCTGCTTTGCATCGTAGGAGATGGTAGAGCATGTAATAATAACAGACCATTGCTCACCAGCAAGTGCATGACCCTCCTGTAAGGGCTGTTGTAAATTTGACAGCACAAATAAAATCTGAATATTGCTGTGTCAGCCGAGTTTTTTGTTTGCAGAGAGCGCTGTTTTCATTAGTAATGTTGATACCAGTGGAATGAATCATGCTATAAGCCAAAGTGAGCAAGATCAGAAGTAAAAAGCAGGGCAAAAACAAACAGTTGAGTCAGTTCAGGACAATCTGCCTCATTTCTGATCGTGTTTAGCCCACAAACAGACTGATGGAAAATTGTTGTTCAGTCGGTGATATATCTATGCATACAGAGTTAATTCTCATGTTCTCTCAATTACCTTTGTTGCATTCTGGGAACACAAGCTGAATTTTCAGTTCGAGACGCAGAAGTAATAAAAGCTGTGAGAATTCATGGAAAAGCCAAGAACTGATTTCAAAACCTCATTACTTCAACTCCTGTCAGTCATTCAAAACACATCAGGAGAGTTTGCAGCCAGGCTTCTCGCCTCACCTACTTGCAAAACATAATTTAAGCATGAAAATTAGATGGTTTTGGTGTAATGTCTAAGTGTGTCTGTAAACCTGTACACTGTACCACAAATTAAGTGCTTTGCTGCTCTCTCTCTAGTGCATTTATCGTAAGTTTTTCCCAGCATCAGAGTGTTGCATGCCCATGGTATGCATCAGAAAATGGGATAAAGGAGAAAAGCTGGCAGTAATTATTGACAACAGCACCAAAGACATTGGGGAGAGGAACGAAAAAGACACGGATACTGGGATCATGGATCAATAGTCATGGATAGGTGACAGGGAAAACTGGACACCTTACCAAAACTACCTTCATAACGTCTTTGCTTCTGTCCACAAGTGGAACAACATTGCAAACATACTTAAACCTTTTCTGTATTATTTCAAAGACTGAAAACCTGAGGAAGCCCAAGCAACACCACCCAGACCAGGGCTAAATGGGTATGAAGATCACATCATTCCTATTGCCTCATACTCCTGACCTGGTAAGATTTTTCATGTGTGATTTATCAAGATAAATCCCTACTTGGCATGTTTCTGAGCAAGTCCAGAGGAGGCAACGAAGATGATCCGAGGGCTGGAGCACCTCTCCTGTGAAGACAGGCTGAGTGAGCTGGGGATGTTCAGCCTGGAGAAGAGAAGGCCCTGGGGAGACTTCACTGCAGCCTTTCAATAATTAAAGAGGTCTAATGAAAAGAATGGAGAGGGACTCTTTCTGTGGGCAGATAATGATAGGACCAGGGGCAATGGTTTTAAACTAAAAGAGGATGGGTTTAGATTAGACATTAGGAGGAAATCCTTCCCCCTGTGAGGGTTCTGAGGCCCTGGCACAGGGTACCCTGAGAAGCTGTGGCTGCCCCTGGATCCCTGGCAATGTCCAAGGCCAGGTTGGATGGGGCCCCTGGCCAGCCTGATCTAGTGGGTGGCATCCCTGCCCATGGCAGGGGTGATCTTTTAAGGTCTCTTTCAACCTGAACCATTCTATGATTCTATTCTGTAATATGATATGTTTCCCAGTTGAGAGAAAGGCCCACCATCTTGGACTGTTTTGTAAGTAGTTTCAAGTACTTCAAACCCATGAAAAAAACCTAAGACAAATGCAGGGTGCCTAAACGTTTCCTTCAGGTTCCTGTCTTCTTCTAAGGTATTTTACCAGGCAACTGTTGTTCATCAGTCCTGTTTCTCATGCCTAGCTCCAGTAACTTGGTGACCTTGGAAGTTTGCTTTCACCGCATTGCACTCCTAAAATTTCATTAAACTATCTCCATGGCACTCTCTGCCAAAAACGCTTCACCTGGCTTGCTATACATGAACTCCCATTTGTGAATCCAGGCCTGTTCTCTTTAATTAAATCAAAACTTAATTTTTTTTTTTTTTTTTACTTCCTCATCTGTCCCTAATCCTTGTTCCCCAGAATCCTTCCCTTTGGCAATATCAATCTTTACAGGCCTGTAGTTTTGCTCTGCTGTTCCCTACAGCATTTCCCTTTGACAGGTGTTGTGGACACATCACTTCTGCCCGTTGTTAATTTTCCATTTTCCAAGGAAGCTTCTGATGCACTGTCTTTCTAGTTCCAGCAGCTCCCTTAGCTCCTTTGACACTTTGCTTGGAGTTTGGAGATTTGACCATCTGGTCTTTTTTAATCCTGAATTCTGAACAGTTGACTCTCTTGACCAGTTATTTGGCAAGAACCCTTTCACGCAATACTGTCTTCAGAAAATTATCAGTTTTCCTTTTTCAGGTCTCTTCTCCTCTGTTCATGGGAAATTTATCTCATTGAAGACTTACAATACCATGGTGTGGGAGATTTGAGAACAGATAACAGTGGATCAGGTGCAGTACAGGTTTCTCTTGACCCATTAGACCTAACCAGTCCTGAGCTAAGCTAACCCTAAGGATAAAACAGTGATAATAATACTCATGGACCTGAAAATATCTTTAATGTTTTACTGACCTTGATATCACTGTAATTACAGTTTTAGATTAAATATAGCTATTATCCCATGACAAAGGGAAAATGCCTAGAGATGGGTAGAAGCTGCCCCCCTTAGTATCCAGAGATATTAGTGGGAAAAGGGTGAAAGATCTGCCTTACCTTTTGTGTCTAGAGCTTAGGTTTCTAAGTCTGACCTGGTCAAACTCTCCATAATCAATAGTTAGACATCTACACCACTGCAACCTGTTTCTTCTTAGCCTGAAACAGATACTTAAGGCATTTTGGATGAACTGGTCCCTGAAGCTTCCTGCTTATTTCTGTTTCCAGAAGGAGCTGTCAGCAATGTGCTTGGGCTTAAGGAACTAAAGGTTAGGTGTCCAGTCTTGTGAGAGAGGACACTCAGCCCACTATTTCTCGCTCTGACACTGCAAATCAGGAGTAACTTTGGTTCCCTGAGTTTACTTGGGTGTAAGAGGAATCTGAGATCCCATGAGAGGTCTCTCAGAAAGACAGCTTGTAAGTGAACTTTCAGTTCCTTCCTATTTTTCACATGACCTTGTTTGGGGCATCCCAGCGAATTTTGCTGTAAGCATGGATTTCAAACAAGTCTGGAAAGTAAACCAAACTTCAGTCAACGCCATGATTTCTGGTCAAAGTCCAGCTCCCTTCTGTTCCAAATGCAGCTCCATGCTAAGCAAAGGGCTTGTGAGGCTCAGAGATGTTTCTAATTGCTCTCATCTCAGGTTTTGTTTTGTAGAGATATCATTGATTTCTCCAGAAAAGCTTTCATGGATTTGCATGTGAGTGATTTCTTGGCACCTCTGAGGCAATCTCCTTGTCATGCACTGTCTTTAGTCTCTACATTCCCTTGCTTTTAATATATCATTTTCATTCTAGGCCCTTTCCAACTATAGCATGTCACAAAATATTTGATATCCTGTCTTCAGAGAATTAACTTCTACATCTCTCATTCCTTCATAATATTCTTTACTCTACTATTTCCCAACCTTCTCAAGATAGTCATTGACTGTGCCGCATTTTGTCCATCATCCTTATACTTTACACAGAGACATGAAAATTCTCAGGTCCAACCTGGTCAGTGTTACAGATCTAAACATGTCTTGTGTGCATGTTGTAATGGGTTCATTCCTAACTCTCAGAATACATTTGATCCTGTATAGTTCAAAAGCTCTGCAGAACATATCTGATGAAGTAAAGCAGCAGAACACAACTAAACCGAAGTTACAAAACTAGACAATCTGTCTTTCTAGTTTTTGGTTTCGTTTTTCTTCTGTGAAACATTTGTCAAAGCCATCATAGGTGGCTTTCTTAAAAGAAGGAGCTGGGCAGTATGAAGCATCAGGTTTCTGTCCTCATCTCAACTGGTTGAGCTTCTGAACCCATAAACATGTAAATGAATCCCAAGCCTGTATCACACAGCTGAGATCTGGCTAGCCCCATGCTAGCTCAAACATTATTTGTGGGGTTTGATGCATTTCTACTCTCTTCCCTCCACCCTCCTCAACCACAGAAAAACATTGCTAAATAAATATTGACACATACATGTGTTTAGGGAATATAGAACTTGGACACATGATGAGAGAGATGTTTTCTTACTCTGAAATCTTATTTTTACCAGGCCAAAACTTTGGTGACCTTGAGGTACAGATCTGAATCCTACTCCTTCAACACAGCTGCTGACAAAGGAGCTTTGAAGGTACAGCCCAGGCACAGAAAGCCTTCACATGCAGCTGACGGACATGCTGGCTTTACCAGAGCATCCACCTGCTTCATATTTTAATGGTCTCTAGTTCATTTAATAAGGTTTACTCCAGAAGACATGTATCATTAAAAAATCTTTATCTTGAGAAACATCTTGTTTCCAAGCACTGTGTTCTGCAATTTGTGATTTGATATTCAAAGAGAGGACATTTTCTATGTATTTTGTGGATGTGAGACAGCTGTAATCTCCAGGCATGTCTGATTCAGAGGTAGTGAATGATTAGTAGTCACCAAAGGAAATGGGGAGAGAATCCATCCTCTCAATGCTGAGATGCAGGCAGACAGCCCTTGAATCTTCACTCATCTCTTCCTAAATCAGACATTGTCATATGTGGGATTTCCAGGAGGTATTTGTTCCTCTCCATTCGTGATGAAGACAGACAAGAGCAATCAGTTCAGACTTCTATATTTACTCACAGCCATCTCGAGATTGACTCCAGATTGAGATACCTAAATATAGGTGTCCACACATAACCTAGGAATCTAAGGTCTTTTTATAGGTGGTGAACACCCAAGACTTCATTCAGTAGCTGACAAATAGTTATTTAGTGCGAATTCAGATGCTGTAGAATACCCAAGACATCTACATGGGACTGACAGATATGATTCAGGACCTATGGGAGACATGACCTTTCTGGTGCAGCAGTTGGAAAACGAACGTGATTTCCTTGGGAATGACATGGAGGCTAAAACAAATGTCTGCCACTGGAGAACTACTTGTGAGAAACTTCATCAACCCCAGCATAGATACAGCCCTTGGAGCCTGGAGGGCCAAAAGTGGGTCGTGTGACACCTGAACTCAAATGCTGCAGAAACTGTGTGTTTATGGCTATCTTCACGGATCTCAAATTGGCAAGATCACAGGCACTGTTGCCACCATTAATGGATGTGTCCATGCTGCTTCTGAAAGGAGGGTTTCCACATGGCTGGCTGGCCTTCACACCACTGGAGTGACCCCTCTCATGGAGGCAGGATCCTGTACTGAGGCGTGCCTGATACAGTGCTGTGTCCAGGGCAGTGCCACAGAGAGATCTGTGACTGGCACACGTATGGGTATGACACAGAGGAGATGGAGCACATGCTCTGCTTCCAGCTGCTTTCAGCATGGGATAGCTTGGATTGCCAGAAATACACTCACTTCAACTACCTGAAAATCAAGACCTTTGGTTTTCAGCTCTTCAGGATCCACTTCACAGCTTACACGGACATTTAGCCTTGTTTTTCTTCTAGCAACGGGCAAATTCAGAAGTGAGGGATTTGTAGGTGGTGATATTTTTGAAGCCAACCCACAAATCCTTTGTTCAAGAGTAGGTTTTCTTGCACTCCCTAGTCAACCATAGCAGCAATGAACACAGCATGAAGGCCTGGACACAGGCAGCGTTATGGTGTTGCTATTTATGGAGCAGATGCAGTTTGGGTTTCTGAGCAGACGAAAGCCCTTTTGTGCCCGGCTCTGCCCCCGTTGATGGTACAGAGTCCCTAATCTGGAGAGTGATAGCTTCCTTGGATATTTTTAATACTGGTTCATTTAAACAAACACATATCCACATGGAGGGATGCGAAGGTTTAAGTGATTAGAATCTACTGAATAGTCATGAAAGCTATATCCAGACACAGCAGCTCCTCAGAGTGCAAATTGCATGAATATATATGAAGTGACTTATTTAAAAACACTAGCCTTTAATGCCGCTTCTTTCAGTTCATTTCACGCAGAAATAGAAGTGGAGATTTAAGGTGAAAATCTATTCCTTTTCATACTGCCATAAATCAAGACAGTTAATTCAAAAAAATGTCAAAGTCAGACCCTCGGGTTGTGACTCACCTGGATCCTGCTGGAAAGCCTAAAAGGAAGCGTGAGAATAAAAGCGTTTCTTTTGTGCAAAAGAGCCAGGACCCTAGAATTTAAGAACCGGATTGTTACAACTGCTCAGTGAAAACAATGAAAACAGAGTGCTCTGTTTCTAGGAGGAGTTGGGCAACATTTTAAAATGCAAACTTGTATATGTCCCTTAAAAAAATCTGTACCAACTTCCAAGCAAAGGAAAACATAAAATAGTTGGAAACCAACGTAAAATCTTTTGTTTCAAGATGAATAGTATGCTTTGTTCTGATAAAACGTGAGTGAGATGAGTCATTTTGGATGTCATCATAACCTGAAATGCATTACTTGTTTTCACCTTTGAATTAAATGACTTTTTAAAAAGTCTCTTGTCATCTAACTTGAGGGAAAATTATATCTTTGATTATTTCATAAGTGAGAGCTCTAGATCCATCCCCCTTTGGAAATTAGCTGTCTTGCTGACTCTGATGGTGCAAGTGATAATTTCTTAGAAAAGCTTCATTTTTTGGCAGTCTATAGGTGGAAATGGCACCAAAGCCACTTTTTCCTATAAGGGGGTGATTCACAGGCAGGGACAGGGTGGGTGCGACACGGACCCAAGTGGCAAATCTCCTTCCTTACCTGTTGTCACTCCATGCATATATAACTCTAAATGATGGCATTGTAGGATGCACAAACATCTGCCTGTGATCCTGCTGGAACCCCTAAACACATTTTCTACTAGGAGTTTCAGCAGTGTATGAAATCTGGTCCCCAAGGAGGGGAATGGGAGCAGGTCCCAATCCTTCTTACCACAATTATTTGGAAAATGTTTAATGGGTATTATTTTTTCCAATAGGGAAATTGCCGTGGTTGCTGTGGGCTGTGGTGGGAATACATATACATATACACAGGTGTATATATTTATATATATTTAAGTTAACGTGTTTAAAAAACACCTTGTATAGGAGTATAATAGGGACTTGAGAAAGGATACAAAACAAAGGGAAGAAACACACGTGAATTCTCTGGTTTCTGGATATATATCCAAGGATCTGGGGGTGTCTGGTGCAAACATGCAGAGATTACCTGTCCTAGATGGGGAAGTCAGTGTGGGAAGGAAAACGGAGCTGGGATTTCCCAGGGAAGTCTTCCTTGGGAAAGTACCTATTGGGTGTGACTCAAGGTTTTTGGCAGAATGGGTCTGGTTTAATCAGTGTTTTCACCATGATTTCAGGTATAAAAGTAAAAAAAACCACCACCTCCTGAACCAGCTAGTTAGGACATTTTAAAATAATAAAGATGTCCAGCTTTGCCTTGTGGAAGACATTTCTGAAAATGAAAATTAGTTAAATGGAGTATTCTGAATCACAGGTGTGTATCTTAGAATCACAGAATCTCCNTCTCCTGATCCCCACCCTAACCCTCCCCTGGGGCAGCTCCAGGCCGTTCCCTGGGGTTCTGTCGCTGGGCCCCAGAGGGAGGAGATCAGCGCCTGCCCCTTGGCTCCCCCTCGGGAGGAAGCTGGAGGCCCCATGAGCTCTGTCCTCAGCCTCCTCTTCTCCAGGCTGAACCAGCCCAGGGCCTTCAGCCTGTCCTCACACGCCTTCCCCTCCAGACCCTTCCCCACCTTTGTTGCCCTCCTCTGGACACTCCCCAACAGTTTTATGCCCTTTTTGTGCTGTGGCGCCCAACCCTGTCCCCAGCACTGGAGGTGAGGCCACTCCAGCGCAGGGCAGAGTGTGTGTGTGTGTATGTGTATGTATAAAGCTTTGCCTGTCTTTGCAGAGATATTTCTCAAAATTTTGCTTTAGACAAGTTTTGTTGTGTTTTTTTTTTAATACCTGCCCTGGTCCAGGATCAAAAATATCTCGATGTCTTGACATCTTCCAACAGAAAGAAGAAAACAAAAAAGAAAACATAGTTGTTGCTGAATTCTAGTGGTGGACTTCCCCTCTCTTTTAGTAGAAATGGAGCAAGAGTAATGTATGAGTGTCCAGGGAGCCCCTTGGTCCAGCAGCATCCTTCTGCACCCTGGCCAGGAATGGTGAGGGCTGTTGGGGAATAGGCATCTTAGAGGAAAAAGAGGTCACAGGGACAGATTTCCTGGGATGTTCCCTTTGGCAGTTCTTTCTGGCCTTGAAGTGGTGCAGAGAGCAGATAATTTTTTCCATAGTTTGATCTCACTACCTGCATCCTCTCATAGCCTCCACAACAGGCCAGGCATGACAGGAGTTGTCTTCTCAAACAGACACCCACGGAAAAGGGCTGTTTCCCTGATCATTTGCACGAGCAGTAACAGAGTCTGGAATGCTCTTGTACAGAAATTTGGGAGGGAATTAAAAAAAATAAAATATCTTCAGCACCCATTGCCCAGATCCCTTCATCACTTTGTGGAAGTTACTTGCCTGGCAAAGGGCTATGCAAAGAGGCCTGAAATTGGGAAACAGAGGTGTAGAGGAACTAGACACTCCTCACCCATGCAGAGACCTGAGAAATCAATCAGGTTTTGAGGAAGACCATCACAGCCTGGTCCATGGCAGCAGTGCCCATTGTGCTTCTGGATAAGGGTGATCTCTGCCACTGGGACAGAATAAGTCATAACCAGTTGGATTTTCTGAATCCCTCCCATCCTCATAATATTTTCCTCCCCTTCCACTGCTAGAGAAGAAACATCCAGTCATTGCTCTAGCAGGGAAGAAGAAAAAAAAGAAAAAAAGAAAAAATGAATGAAAAGCCTTGAAAGCCAGCACACAAACAGACCTTATAAGGGAGTCTTTATTTAAGCGGATGGGCTAAGGGAGTTGGAATCACTGTTTGAGGATGAAGAATTCACCAGGGAGGTTACCATGAAGTTTCACAACGGTCCCCAGCACAACACTGGGGTCTGTGTTACCCAACCCGCAGGGGCACCTCGAAAAAAAAAAAAAAAAGAGCTGTTTTTAAAAAGGTGTGCGGTGGGATTTATGGCATTCCAGCATTTAGTCTGGTTTGAAACAGATCTTGAGGTTTTTTTACAGTTGCAGTCAAAAAGGAGGGCTGTAAGCTGAGAGTGACAGACACACTGCATTCATGAAGATTGTTGCAAGATATTTTCATTTCTAGAAAAAAGCATGAACCAATCATTGAACTAAATTAAGTACCAAAAGCTGGTTTGTCGTTATAGGGATGCACAAGTGCAGACAGCGTTCCCAAGACCTTGCCTCAGCCTGGTGGTTGTACATTCAGGTGTTACGATGCCATTTAAAATTCAGTCAGTTATGCCACAATAAATGTGCTCGTTTAATAGGATTAAAAGCAACAGCGGGAATCAGTCTACTGAAGAGCAGGAGGAGGAGAAGGAGGAGCATTCTGGGAGAAAAAGGATGTAAAATGCCAAGAAAAATTAAAGAAACATGTGCATTACCCTGACTCTTGGCTACAGCTTGTTGCAACTGTTCAGTCACCACTGTTTTTGAAAGCAAAGTAGGTTTTCAATTAAATATATATAGTTTTTCCTTGAGATCCTCTGCTTTCCTAGGAAAGGCTTGATTGTTTTGTTTCATCTAAACAAAAAGTACCTGGATTCTACAGCTGAATTTATATGTTCCTTGAATCACCTACATGCAAATCCCAAGGAGTATGGTCTTCAATATTTTAGGAAAAAGAATTGGGAGGCATTGCAGGAATTTTAGTCCAAGAAAATTCCCAGTAGAGAGAATGAAAGTATGATGTATGTAATAGAGTAGTGCTGACATTTTTCAAGCCCAATATTTAGATCTACCCCCACCTCTAACATAAAAAAAATTAAAATAGGGCTTATTTATTTCTGCAAGCAATAGCTTTTCATGGATTTTCCCCTATTTTCTTCTAAGTATTCCATTAGGGACAAACAAATAAACAAATAAATCCTGATCAGGTGTCTGGAGACACCCTGGCCAAGCTTCCAACAGTTCTGTACCACAGCTGATAAAGTTCTTGCTCATATATTTATAATTTTGGCTTAGACAAAAATGTGTACACCCCTTCAATCCCCCACTTCATTTGCATACAAAGCCCCATTATTTAGTTATACCTTAGACACTCACATGAATTCCTTCTGCTTTCATCTTGGTTTTTAATTCTCAGTGGCACCCTGTGCCGGGAGTAGACCAACTCTGAGCCGTTCTCTGCTTTTCTCCCCAGAGACTTCTGGAGATCTCGTTCATCCTTTCCAACAGACGTGGGGTGCAGGGCGGCTCTGTAGACCTGTGTGGAGGGTTACCAGGACAAGCCCCAGCAGGATGGCTGAAAGCCTTACTGAACTAAACTGATTTTGGAGCATGATTAGAGATAAAAGTAGAGAAAATGAGAAAGAAAGACCATGAGCTGATTTTTTCTCAGTTAAATCTTTGATTTCCTCAGTCTCGAAAGAAGAACACCTCTTCTCACACATGGCAGCTTGCTCACCCACACAGTGTCTGGTCTCCAGGGCCTGACTGAGGTAGGTGTAACATGGACATCATCTTGGCAGTGCCTCTGGGCAGGAGGTGCATTTAGAGTTAGTGGAAATCAGCACCCCAAATACTGCAATTTTCATTTACACTGCAAAGTTTGTTCACATCACCTACAAACCCCCAGAGTCCCTCCATGGGAGCAAATGTGCAAAGTCAGAAGCAACACCTACTGCTCCGTGCCCCTCTTCCATCAACTGCTGGCTGGTTTGCATCGAGCACCGGTACTGTAAGCATCTCGGTGCAGGGAGTTGCTTTGCAGCACTTACCATTGCGTGCTGCTGGCCCACGACTGGGTGCACCAATCCTGCTGCTGCAGCTCCCAATTCCTAAATCCCCCTGTGGTTTCAGGCTAGTGCAATTATCTCGGAAATATTTACTGAATGGGATGATGCAGAGATCAGAGGAGCGTTTGTTTTGGCTCCTGCTGCCAGGTTCATGGTGTCCGGTGCATTCGTCTTGAGTGGCACCATGGCCACTTGTGCTGCAGAGCCAAGTTGTGAGCTGAAAATTGGCACTGACACACAGGAACGACAGCGATTCTCACTGTTTGCTTGTTGGACATGTGAAAATGAGTAAAAGAGCAGGGGAGATGAAGACAGATTGAGAGATGACAGGGAACAGAAAGTGAGGAAGGAGCCAACATGCCTCTGGCTGGCTCGCTACCTTCACAGCTAAAGAAACTTTTGAGCTAAAGCTCTGCACCTCTCCTCCATGGCCTGGATTTTGGGAGACAGACTTTGCCTGGAGTCGCAGCAGTGCAAATGGGATGTCACTCCATCAAAAACAGCAGGATGGCCTCATCTGCGCAGCAACGTAAGGCTCGGCTGAATCTGTATGGTTATAGTGCAAACACAACCAGAGTTTGGTCCCAGACGCTTGCTGTCACAGACATACGAACTCTATGTTCAGTTTTTCTAAACTTCCTGGTGCCCTGATGTAACTGGTTATGAAAATGAAGTGTGTCTGGCACAGCTGGAGCTGGAGTGCTAAATTATCATCCGGCGCCTCGCAGCAAAAATCCGGTGCCTTGAAAGCAGCCAGGTTTCTGCTACGCTGCAAAACACAGAAAAGAGCCTGTGCTTCGCCTGCCTCAGACTGCATCCTCCATCTCCCACCTCTCCGCCTCACCATAAAGAAACTCCCTAAATCCCAGCGTAGGTCATGCAATCACAGCATCGTCTGTAGAAAGGGACTGGTTTAGATTAAGTCTTTTAAAGATAATGGTGACGAAGGACTACACGTTGAACAAGGAAAGTCTTAATTGACCTAATCAAACCAATTGCTAAATTCCTTAGCAGATGTAGCAGTCTATATAGAATAGAAATAAGTATATTATGTTTACTGTAACATAACAAAATTAATACAGTGGAGTAATGAAAGCAATTAATCTTGTATTATAGTAGCTAGTAAATTTAGAGTGTGTGGGGAGGAGATAATACACTATTTTAGCATCAAGTGTCCTTATGAGACATTGGTGAAGTGAGGCTGTGATGAACCAAGCATTTTGTTATATATTTGTGAATTCTGAAAGTGATGCATTAGGTGGTCTTAATGCTGCAGTCAAGGTCGAAGTGATACGAACGTAATCTGAACCATTAGAATGAGGTCTCGCTAAGTGTATCGTATGGGATGCAAGACTGCATAGGTAATAAATTAGTATGCAAATTGGGGTAGTTTTAGGATATAAAAGGGCATATTTGAGGGCTGTGCTCCGAGAGCTGTTCTCCCGAGATAAGGTCACTGACAACTGCCATGGTCGTCTTGCTGTCAAATCAGCCTGTAACAGAAGTTACCAAAGATTTTGCTCTGTTAGAATACTTATGTGCTCCAGAGTACAGCAGATACTGAAGTTGTGTCTTGTCTGCCCTTTCTTTACTGCTTTTATCCCAACAGACCTAATAATTTTCATGTGACTACTGAGAAAAAGTGGTATTTAACCGGTCTGAGTTCTCTACCAGCCAACAATGGAACAGGTTACACTCCAGAACTGAACCACGCACTCATATCTAGGGATTTCCAGTAAGTCCCATTTCTTCAGTCTGAAAAATTCTATAAGAATAACAACAAAAACCCCACCCTTCTTCCTAAACAAAGAACCTCGCTTGTTGCATTGCTGTTGTTCGGCTCTCCTGCACAATGTGTTGTCCAAACTAGCTGCAGTGATGAGATTTCCAGCTTTGTGCAATCAAAAGGCACGAATCTCATTTGCAGGCTGTCAGTTACAAAGCCCAAATCTTCTCAAGGCTACAGAACAGTGCTAACAAGTGGAGGTGGGCAAACTAGAAAAGGCAGTGTTTTCTTGTGAAAAAGGAATCCCACATACCTGCTTATATAGAGCAACTTGAGCCAATACTCCCAGGGTAAGGAACCTATTTAGGACTGCTCCCTAAAGCATTTAATCTTGCCTTTGATCATTTCTGTGTCTAGCTACACTTAGAACACAGCATTAATAAAAAGGCAAGACGAAGTTGAACCTGAGGCTTTGGCAATCTGGTCTAGCGTAGGGCGTCCCTGCCCATGGCAGGGGGGTTAGAACTAGATGATCCTTGTGGTGCCTTCCAACCCAAACCATTCTATAATTCTATGAATGACTAAAGAAACTAGGAAGATTTGTTTATTTGTTTTTCTTTAATAAAAACTGGACCTTTCTCATCTAATGTGAGGTCTAACCTATGGCACTTACCCCATCAGTGGTAAAAAATGAGCTCTGTACTGCTAGGACAGATCTCTTCCTGGACACATCTCCACCACTTCTGTGCCTTTCACCAGAGCTTAGGTGACTGCTAGGATTGACTGCATGATCTTTTTAAGACATAGTTAGGACAGGTGAATCCCATTCTCTGCAGGTATAATTAATTCCACCTCTAATGAAGGTCTGACCTTCTAGAACATGAAAATTTCTTTCTCTGCATGGTAATCTCATATGCTTTAACTTTTCCCTCCAACACGTCTCTTAAGTGAAGAAAAGGAAACAACAGCAATTCGATGAAATATCAAGGATTTGGTATGGTAAAATTATTCTATACTGCTTTATTTTGGGATTTCCTTTTTAGAATTCTACCTGCAATCAGGAAGCCTGACTGGAAACAAATCCTGTTTCATTTTTCTTTACATGGCCAAGTGAGCTATATTTATTTCCCAACTTTTGAAGAGGTTAATTTAGTTTTGGAGAAAGTTTGGGTTGTTTCTTTATATTATTCTAAAAAAGAATGCCAGTCTCTAATTTCTTCATTTTAAAATCTAACACTGTGTAGCCAATATCATTGTTACCTTGGACTAGGTTTCACTGTTATTCCCCACAGCTGCAAAAGAACATTATAGATATGAAATTGTTCTGGGCAGGAGCTGGAAAATAAAAGCTGGCCAGGAATATAAATTACTTTTCCTTTCATTCATATTGAGTTTGCAGTTATTCTGGCATAGAACTAGAGTAAAATCACTCTTAGCAGAGGATTTACACCATTGACTTAAGCGAGGTTGCTTTTATGTTCACAATCCTGGACTCAATGGAGATAGAATAACGCCAATAAAAGCACCATAAGGACACCAATAAAAAATAAGCAGAATTTGGCCCCTCAGAAGCACCTTTTAGAGAAGTTGGAGCCCTGAGTCACAACTATGTGCAGCAAGCAACGTAAACCTGAGGCCAGAGAGGAGAGCAAAGGCAGTAGTGTCCTCCTTGCTAGGAGCTATTGCTCATGGGCCTGTGATGGTGGGAAACCACTTCCCTGGGTGAGGCCAAGGCTTCTCTCTGAATACATTTAATGTGGTTTTTCTAATCCTCCCTCTGAGGCATCAGTGGAGCTTTCCAGTAGTGTCCTCTTTCTGGGTTTTGGAGAGCAGCTTCTAGATGGGTGGCCCCTTGAGTATGAAGAGGTCAAGGATTCCCCATGTTCACACATCGACTCTTTGACTTGGCAGAGGTGGAGCAGATGCTCTCCTCACTCATACAGGTATAAATAAGGATTTCTTCCAAGGAAAGCTGCATGTTACACCTACCTACCTTGCCGGAGCTGGTGGAGTCGCTGCTTATTCACACTGGGAAAATTTGGCTCCATGACCTCGACAACTAGACCACACAGTCCAGTCCCTTCCCCTCTCCATAATTCATGCACAGTAACACACTTGTAAGGATGATATATGCTTTCAGCAGATGTTCCCCATGCTGGTATGATGAATGAGCATCCAGGGTATTGCACTACGTAACCAGTGCCAGCAGAGAAATGGTCTGGTGGGCTCAGATCTCAAAGGGTTGTTCCATGCAGGCAAGAAAAGCCCTTGCCAGGGATCCTGAGACACTATCCCAAAATAGAGGCAGGCAGATGCATAGATGGCAGCAGGAGAATCATTTTAGGAAGTTTTCTCTGATCTGAAGTCTAACGGTCCAAACCATGAAAAAAAAATAAATCCCATTTGCACATGACACAGCTGGTTCAGAGGAAAAAAAGCTTTTCCCCCACAATAATTTTTATCCAGAATTTAAAGAGAAGTTTGCCAAACTTTTCTTTTCACATCGTTCAGTGTATCCAGCAGGGAAGGAAACAGACATAACGGGTGGACTGTGATGCCAAGTGTTGGTTAAATCCAGACCCCTCCTCAGGTCCAAAGGAGATCTGAAAGAAGACGTATTGCCAGAACGCAATTCTTCTGAGGCTCCTGGGCTGAATTTCAAAGACATAAAAGAAAACTGGGAAATAAATGTAACATTTTGGACTGCTACCCCGATCAAAAGAAACTCCCAGCTGATAGGGTTCCTCTATAGCTACTATCAAACGTACGTAGCTGCTACCCACATAGTACTTCTAAAATCTGTGGGAACAGCAAATGAATATGTAAAGACCGTATCTTTTTCTGTGTCTTAGAAATTTCCCATTGAGACTTCTCACTAGGCCATGTAAAATACATCATCATCAGTGAATTTAATGTAATCTCTGCTCTTTTCTCCTACTGGGCTATATAAAACTCTGCTTAGATCATTTTTCTTGGAGTGTAGGAAGGAGAGGATGTGGTTGCTTTGTATTTTGTTCTGTTCTTAGTCTGCGTTGCTTGAGAAGAATGGTTCAGTCATTGCTAAATGTTTTCAGCTATTTTTCTCCTTTCCCTTCACTGAAATCTTAAAAAATATCCAATCAACTCTATAGTTCAACAGTTACATTGAGAAGCTATCAGAGAAATTTCTTTTGTACATTTTAAGGAACTTTTGATCAAAATCTCAAAATTATTATACATTCCACTTATGCTGATGAAACTCCCTGTGATAATTATGGTTGGGGGTTTTAACCCAAGGTTTGTTAAGTTTTCTTTCAATGAAGTGTTGCTTATATTTCTGTTTCTGCATCGTTTGTCTAGCTGCGATATGTATCTAAGCTGACATGTCCACTTTGCATGGCTCCAGCTGGAGTTTGTCTGAACAGGACCTGTCCCAAGACTTACCACCAAATTATATTTTCTTCCATATTCACATTCTTATTTTAGGTGAATGCACTAAAACGTCCAAGCTATTGACATAGTGATTGAATGCTCAAGAGCAGTCCCAGAGGATTATTGAATCTGCTGAAAAACTTCCCGTTGGAGTAAAATTGCTCAACTGCTGGGTCAGATAATTTCACCCAAATTAATAGTTTTGTGGGCAGCCTGTTGAAATGAGTGCCATGATGACCTTTCTCTTTCTAATTCATGTGGAACCTAGTCAGCGGTCAGTGCTCTCCAGCCCAGTGAGGGTGGCACTTTCAGCCACTTCTTTAAAACTGAATTTCTTTGCAGGATTTTGCAGTGGGACATTGACATCAGAGTTACAGGGTGACAGATGGGTTCAATTCAAGGTGAGGGTCTTCTGCAGGGAGAACAAAGAAGGGCTCTTTGTGCAAACCACAGAGCTCCAAACGCCCTATTCAAAAGCAATTCAAAATCCCATTCAAAGACCTCATTAACTCGGTGGGAGCCTGGTCTGACCAGGAGTTTTAAGCTTAGACCCTTAATAAGGACAGTCACAAGGGGACAGAGACAGCAGGATATATTCCATTTGTTTCTAACCACGACAAAATTAATCTCTATGCAGAAAATCAGCTTAAGGACTCTACCCTACTTAAATTCCTGCAAGGCCTCTGTAGTTCACTTGAGTAATCATTGATTGGATTCTTAAGAGATACAGAGAAGCTCTAGCTAATTACAGTACATCTGGGAATAACTGCATTTTTGGTCCTTAGGCAGTTCTGAAAACTGGAAGAAAAAAAAAAATCAGCCTGAAAGGAAAGTATTCAAAAATGCAGTGCCTTGAAAAACAAGACTGTTAAAATCTGGTCAAGTGAAACATTTTGATTTGATTGCTACAGGGCTTTTTTTACCATATGTAACACTAGAACATATTTCAAGGTCAAATGTTTTCTGACCCTGAGAAGGTGAAATGTTTCATTTTGAAAATGGAAAACCAAAATGTTCCCATTTTTATATTATAATTTGTGGGTGGAGGATTTTTTAAAAAACTCTGCAAAGTTTTAATACGTTTGTGTAGGGTTCTAGCTGATCGTCATCTGAGCTTTGGGGTTCAGAAGTCTGGCTCAGAGTTCAACTTTCTGTACCCATGACACAGAGTCCTTCTCCTGTGCTGAAGCTGCAGATGAAGCACCTGCACAAGAAGGTCTGTCTCTATAGACAGTTATAGTGGACACATATGGAGAAAACAGACTGTTCTCATTTCGGCAGAAAAGATGAATGTTTGTGTGATCTATGCACACAAACTGCAGCAATATTTTAAGATCAATGGTAGTGAGGACAGTCACAAGAAAAGGCCATTTGCAACCCTGTAAGATTGATGCTTCCTTTCAGGAATGGGTGAAAAACACTGGAAAGATTTCTCTCTGCTGTCTTAAAAATGCTCCCAGCCTGATCCAAAGCCATCCGAGCCAACAAACTGATCAGTTGTATTACGGTGACATCAAGAGGCCACTGCTGTGCTGGAGATACAACTGCTCTGAAAAGCTTATGGTGTCCCCAGAGCGAGCAGGAGATTGAGGAGAGCAGTAACTCACTCAAGGACATCTCTGTGGTCAGGGCACAGCTGAGATATGACCCAGACTTGCCAAATCCCAACCCTGAACTGCCCAGCACACGTTGCTTTGCCTGCATCTGAGGCAGATTTCTGAGGCTACAGAGCAAGCTGCAGAACTGAGATGGGTTTTTGCTGAAAAAAAAATCACCAAGAAGCTGCAATTTACTGGGTACCCCAGAGGGTGGTTCATGACCTGCTGCGGGATGTCCATCTGCAAGGCTGGGATCAGCAGGATCTGGAGTCAGGCATATCCAGACCAGGTGAGGCAGAGCAGGGGTCTCGCAGCCTTGGAGAAACGCCTTCACATGGAGGTTTCTGAGAAAAACAGGAAGGTGTTGCTTTTGCGAAATGCACAACAGCCACAAACTGTTCTTTCTGTTTCCTGGGAGATGAGGGGGGTGATAGTGCAAGGACCAACTGGCAAAGTTTCCTTCTTCTCTGTCCCACTCCCTGCGTACCTAAATCCTCCCCTCCCCTCTGTCCCTCTCTGCCATCTCTCCATCTCCTGAAGCTCTTTGCACAGGGGACACCAGCTGCACCACACAAACATACTCTTTAGTTGTAGCACTGCTAAATCTCTCGTGCTGAAGCGCAGTGGCCTCTGCCCTCCTATGTGCCCTGGGATGCAGGAGAAGGTCTGGCACTCAGCCCTGATGATCCCTGCTGGCACCAGCCAAGATCCTCCTCTGCCAAGGGGCATCTGAGTATTTTGACAGGACAGCTTTCTCCCATACACAGGAACATACTCCAGGAGGACCAGCTTGGGTTGAGTGCTCAATATGTAGGTCTGAGGCATAGCCTGGTGCCTCTCACCTCCATGCATGCTGGTGGGGAATGGCTTGCACATCTTTCCTGTCAGGCAAAGGCTTGATCTTACGGCTAAATAGTAGAAACAATAAGAAAAGGCAAGAACGCTGCAATTGTTTCCTGTGAGGTTGTCCATTTGAGAGGTAATTTAATTTTAATCATAGCCTTTATCCAAGAAAATGAGTTTGGGAGTAAAAATAGGGAAATCCCTTAAAGTGGCGATGTGCTCAAACAGAGCTGGGATTTGCGGTGCATCAGCAATGGCTATGTGCACCTCCTCCCCATCCTGCTTTTTGCAAGGCTGTTTTGGGGACAGGCCACCTGTCTCAAGAACAGCACTAGTATGGCATCAAAGTCCCAGCAACATGTCGCTCCTGACCAAGGCTCGTCCCTTCTCTCACAGTCTCAAGAGATTCCCTTGACAGCCTTTCTGTTGACTTTCAAAGGTCATATATTCTACTACAGGGAATAGTCCCTCAAGCTGGGAACCTGAGCAGATAAATTTTACTAAGATGTTCATTTGCTCACAGCAAATGTCCTTTCCAAACCAGACCATGAGAGGTTTATGGCCCACGTCTGCCCTTCTTCCCTACAATTCCTTCATCAACATGACTGACTCCTACAAGCTCTCTGCTTTCCTGAACCCAGTTTAGACTTCAATTGACTTTCATGGTGCTGAAGAGGCTTCGCTCTGCTGTGCATATCGTCCATGTTTTCCTACATTTCTTGGCTATTGTTGTTGGCCATGGCTAGTTTGTTAAAAAAACATATTAAGCATTTCTCTATCTGCAGTAAGTCGTTTTGGGTGGAAAGCTTGAGAGTGAGTGAAGGAGCAGAAGCAGCCTCCATACAGGCCTCTGTGTACGTGTAAATATTTAAAAGGTCATTCAGTTATTCATACAGTATGTTCTGCCAAGCTTTGTGCAGAAAACACTCACCTTTTTTTGGTGTCTCCTAATAAATCTTTTGGGGTTCGCAAATGTAGCAGCAAGCAGTCTTGTGCCCTTTTGCAGCTAAATAATCCATTGTTTGCTTGTTTGTTTGTTTGTTTGTTTCCTGAGCAGATCAGGCCTAGGAACAAAAATATCACGAATGGGAGGTCATTGCAGATGCTTACAGTGAGCGACAGGGGCAGGTTATGAACAAACCTGGGGATGGAAAATGCAAAGGGGGTATGATCTTTATATGGTGACTAAGTTCCAGAAATATGTTGTTTTCCTGTTGTGGCAAGCAGCAACCCACTAATTGGGCAATTCTCCCACAGTTTGCAATGGGCAGGGTCCAGGTCTGAACTGTGGAACAAGCCTCTCCTTTGCCCTGAAATAAGGTGAATTTGGCTCTGGATGTGAACTGCTCTTGTGGAGTGTGCCTGCCTCTCCTGGCCTGACCTGATCCTGGGTTGACCTCTGTGCTGGACAAGGACCAGCACTTACCAGCACCCTCAGTCCTTTGGAGTCCAATGTGTGTACCGATGCCGCAGGAGTCTGGAGACATGTTGTTCCAGTGGCAGATTGCTGGTGCTTGTGCCTGCACGTAGGTGGATGCTCCAAGCCTCAGTCACCTCCCAGGCAGATCCTCCCAAAGCTGCAGGTGCTCTGAGGCAGAGCCATTGTAGGACACACCTCAAAATCCTTGTGTGCCCCAAGTTTCCTTTCTGTTTTGGAGGTGATTTCTGTCATGGTTTCCTCAATGCTGTGGAGGCACCTCCAGCTGACATCGCAAAAGGGATTTCTCTCTGCTATCAAGTTATTTATTTATGAGCAAGGTACTTAGTCCAAGTTGCTCATCCAGGCTCCTACGTTCAAGAGAGGGAATGATCCCACGTATCTCAGATTGAACACATGGGGTGGGATGTAGGTTCAGGTTAAGGAGCAGCATTTTGGTGTTAGACGGGGATATCTCTGCTGATGGTGGAAGCTGTTAGAAGAAGCAATGGAGATGTGGCCCTTAGAGCCAAGAAGGGGATGGAGCTGGTTCTTTATGAGTGTCTGCTCTAAGGTGACCTGAACAGCTTCCAGCTTCCACCATTGGGCCAGATCTTCATGAAATGTGTTGGCAGTTTACATACCTGGCACACAAGCAGGCACCTAAATGTAAGTGTCCTATTGGGGAGCTGAATCCCATTTTAATTTTACAAGTCTAGGTCAAGGTGGGACGGATCTCTTCATTAATCATTCATATGAATAACAATTAAACAGAAGTAGTGGTTTATTAATTTGTCCATGTTGCATGACTATTTAGGTGAAACGGGTGCCTTATTTAAACCAAATTACGGTCTTGTTCTTGTGTACCTTTGTGAGTGAAAGCTAACACAGCAGCTTCCTCTATCCAGCTGAATGAAAACAATAGTCTTTTACCTCTGTGAGCACTTAAATATACTCATGATTATTATTTTTTATGTCTGAGTAAAGCAGAAGGCATGTAAAGTAATGTATAAAATATAGTAAGGTATATCTAGAGGGAGACTGTATGGACATCAAGCACAGAAAACCTGATATAAAATATAATGAAAGAATAAAGCAGGTAACAGGGCAGATATAAATCCTGGTGCAATGAATAAAGCATGTCACATAATGGCGATAAAAAAGTAGCAAATGGCAAAACACACATCAGCATAGACATAAAGCATAATGAACTGATGGATGAAAGTCACATTAATGAATAGACTGCTCTTGTCACTCAGAATAAGCAAAATGATCATTTTGTCTTCAGAGCCCTTAGAGAGCTTCTGGCTACACAGGGCTATGCGGAGGGTTTTCTAGTTTTCTTACTCAGAAACTAATAACATCTGACACTCGCAAATACCTTTCACTGAATATTATCATCAGGTCTGAAAGCCTGTCAGGTTGAAAACCTTTGTTGCTGGGCTTAGCAAGGGTTTGCTCGAAGCAGGCATGGGCTGGAGACCCTGGAGAAAGACAGCTCGGCATGGCTGGCAGACCTCAGTGGAGCAAGGCTGGGAGGGTTAAGAAATCCAGTTACGCTGATATTGCAGTAACCCCATCCATAGCCACGTCTCCACGGTACTCACCTGCACAAATACACGTTCCCCAAATATCCCTGGTGAAACACAATCTGCTCAATAAGATGTATGTAGAAAAGCATAGATGGGCTAAATTTCTCTGGGACGTTGTTCTTCACCTTTGTTAAAAACATATTTGAAAGTATTTGGTTTTAAATCATGGTGATGTAATTCACGCGTTACACTGTAATGGTTTCCGAATGCAAGGTTTCACCTTTTCACCACTGTTTGGAGACAAGAGGCGTTATAGAGGGAACAGAGGAGCCCAAGTGATTACTCCTAGAAAGCAGGAGACAACCCCTCTGCAGACCAGAGCTGCAGTGGGGTTCAGCTGAACAGACTCAGGCAGAGACGCTGATAGAGCCCTGTTTGAACACTCACCGGTTGTGGAGTATTTTTGCCTACGAGCACCCCTCACCTCAGTCCAAGGCAGGACCCCGTGACACAGAGCTCTCGTCACAGCCCACAAGCAGGTGCAAATTTTCATGACCCTCTGACTGCTGGAGAAAGCCCTACGTGCTCCCCTTACCCCCCCCAATGCTTTCATCTGCGATCTGCCAAGAAGTAGCAACGGTTCAGTGACTGCGCATCTTCTTGCTTCTGTCGCGTCCTTTGCTAGTTGCAGTTTTACAAACCTCCTTTTGCAAACAGATTTGAAAGCAAAGTGCATTTAGTTTAATCAGTAGACTCTACAAAGCAGAAGCCATTTGTCAGCCACTTAACCAAACCCTCCCTTTTCCCTGGCAGCAGCAGATGCCTGAGCCCAACTGGTTTGCAACAGGAATTTGTGGTAGCAGACCCAATGCCAGCCTCTGCCGGAGATTTATTGCTCTGCTGGCACGCAGCACTTCTCTCATTAAGGCTCTCACATTGTTGTTTGGCTTCTTCTAAAGTGCAAATACATGAAGAAACGCTTTGGAGGAAGCCAATTAGGAAGGACAGAAGAAACCCTTCCCACTGGCTGGGGCCAGACCCAGGACTAAGCAGGATCAGGGCTGCATGGAAATTGGGAGCCTGTTACAGGGAGGGTGTTAGAGGTTTGTGTGCAGCAAGCTTAAGTACAGGTCAGCTCTGTTGTAGGCTGGTTGTTTCTCTGGGAAAAGCTTCTTAATTTCCTTGTACTTTGTTTCCTCATCTATGAAGTCAGTACAAGCTTTTTAGCCTAAAGGCTTTGTCTTCCTAACCCAATCTCTTGCTTTCAGGATTCTAACTTCTTCCATAATTGTCCTTATATCGAACAGTGCATGCCGGAAACGATATCTCAATTAGGCATAAAGACTTAGACAGAGAAGGTGTGGCTGTGTTAATACCCTTCTGAGCAGTGCAGGAGAATTGGCAGTCCTGATTTATTCGCAGTGGCTGTCCTACACTCCAGCGAGGCACTGCTCTCATCGAGGAGCAGCACACCCAAACCTGGGAGCTCTTTGCTGCTGCAGGCGCAAAGGAGAGCAGCACATGGCTCCTTTCAGCCCCCTCTTACTCACTCTGAAGGAGATGCCTTGACGGGAGATGCTTTCTGACCTCAGTGAGTTGTCCATCGAGCCAAAGGACTGAGACTTCTCCAACGAGAGGTCCCACCAGGGACTGCTTCCAGGAAGGAGTCAGGGGCAAGGTTCTGCAAAGCACATAAAATATATGTCCATAACTCCACGAAAAACACAAGGCTGTGTTCCTCAGAGCAGACTGACTTCCTACAACGCTGATCTTTCAGCAGCATTCTGGGTGTCTGGAGAGGCTGGTATGCAGACCACTGAAAGGGGCCACTCAGGATGATGCTGTAAGCCAAATATGCAATGGCATTCGGGACTATTTGAAGCCAATGGCCCAGCCGAGGCCACACTTTCTATTTGTTTTTACACGTTGTGAGCTAAGTTTGGGTATGGTATGCTCCAACATACAAGTAAGCCTCTGTCTGCCTCTAAAAGGAGAGGGGGGATTGCAAAGGGAAAGCGCACTTTTCAAGCAAAGTAAGGTTCAAATTATGAACCAGCTTTTCATATTAGCAGGAAATACTTGATCCTCCTGCACCTTCCTTCGGCTGGGCCCACAAAATGGCTTTGAGGGGAGGCAACCCCCAAAGAAAATATATTTCATGTGGAGGTGATAAAGCAAAGCCTCTACTTGCAACCAATTTGTAAATGAAAGATGCTTAAACTGATCAATTTTTAAAACCAAAAATTATTTTTGACCCCATTTCCCCAAAGATGCTCCAGACATTATTGTGGTTTGGTTTAGCTCTAGCTGCCCCAGGGCGCTGATAAATGCAGGTCTTGATGCTTGTGCTGCCTTCAGTCCTCGTCTATGGCTTTGTGCTTTTCCTGAGTGTGAAGGGATTTCAATTTCATGTTGTACCAGTGAATTTTTGCAGCTGGATTATGTTTTTTAATAGTAGTTAGAGGCTACGCTGAAAAATGTGCTAAACCAACCTCATTTTTAGCCTGAAAAACACACACTGTAATGGTGACAACCAACAGTGATGTCAGAGTTTTACCAGTTATTAGTCACAAGTGATTTGGTTCAAAAGTGACTCCAAAGTGGTGGGATTTAGTCTAAACCTAGTCTGAGGTCCGTTAAATCTTATCACAATACTTCATCATTTATGTCCCATTCCTTGCTCTCTCCACCTGGTGGTTTCATGGAGGGTAGGAAGCAGGTACTCTGAAACACTGAAGTAAAGTCTATATTCAAAATATTCCTTGGAATTAGAAAAAAACAACCCAAACACAACCTTGCCCTTAAGTGTGTATTTGTAACATTGCTCTGTGTCTGGTGGAGGAAAAAAAAAACCAACCCACTCTTGTCAGAGATAATATTCAAGCAAACCTCCTCTCCCTGTCTCCAGAGCTTCAGCTTCTGCCCCACAAGAGCTGATTTGCTCTTCCAGATGATGTGGATTAGGGAGGCAAAAGTTGTGTTGTCTAAAGAGCTCATTTTGCCAGTAAAAACCACATCTCTAGTAGGGGGGAGTTTCTTGCTGTATCCTCATGGACCAAACTTAATTAATGGTTCTGTAGGTGCCTGCTGCCTCAGTGCTAAGCATCTCTGGAGCCCTGGGGGGTCGGTGGCCATCTGGTGCTGTGCTCAGTGTGGGCTGTCACTGCGGAGACGTACAGGGGACAGTGCTGTCTCTCTTGGGAGAAGACAATTTTTAGGCTTGGGGACTAATATTAGGCATTTGCACTCATTCAACTGGAGCTGTGGCCACAGGAAGGCAAACCTTTCACAGAGCTATGAATATCACAGAGGCTGTGTTCAGGGTGAGGGCTCCAAGGCAGAGGCAGGTGGCAGGACACCATCCTGCTCTGCTCATAACCCAGGGGGAAAGGGGCAGAAATGTCTCCTGCCCCAGGTAATGGGGAGGGCAGTGCACAGTTCAGACTAGACAGCAAGGTTCTGACCCCTGGACGAGCCCTAATCTCTCCTAAAATTGGGGAAATTAAAGCAACAAGCAAGACTGACAGTGCACTGAGTTTCTCAAAGTTAATAAACACCCACCAACAGTGCTGAGATCTCAAAGTGTTTCTGGGAGATGTGGCTGTTCTTCACTTTGTTTAAAAAAAAACAAAAACAAAACCCAAACCCAAAAATGCAACCCTACAGCAAAGGAAGACGAACCTTCTCAGTGGTTAAAGAGCTTCAAAAATATTTCGCATCATACTTAAAGATTGATAGGAAGATACAGCTTTAAAACAAACAGAAGGTCACATTTTGGGGGCTTCAGCCTAAACACTTCAGCACTGTGATAATGCAGGGCAAAATCTTTACCTCAGTAAATAAACAAAAACTATCTGGAAGGAGCATTTCCCAGCTGCTGCCGTGGATTTGCCTTTGCGTGTGAAGGCAGGAAGGTGCAGGAGATCTCTTGTGACAGGAAACCCGTAACTATACTTTGTAGAAGTTACTTTACTTCCCAGCCTAAAAAGGGGAGGAATCTGTAAAATCTCTTACTGAGGAGGAGTGAGACCAAACATACTTCAAATTCACTCTGCATAAAAAAATGTATTCTTAAAATCTGGAGCTGTTCAGAAGCCAGGCAGGTTTTGAGTGGATTGCAGAAATATAACTTACCACGTGCCATCTTTTGCCAATGCTATAATTTCAGTGTCTATAAATTTCATGTTTTCGCAGTGAAGTCTCTCCTCATAAACTGAGCAGCCTGCGAATCCACAGGCACCAGTTACCTTCCCAGCTCTCTTTTGGCCAGCAGCATGGCCAGGAACCAGGACATTTCTGCACACATTTCTCAGTTTCCCATCTGTAGAAAAGGGATAATGGTCCCTGGCCACCTCTGCGGAGCTCGCTGAGGCCCCTGGATGGAAAGCTGTGTGGAAGGAAAACAGATCTCTCCAGTCTTGGTGAGCATGAATTCCTATGGGCTCAGCAGTGTGGCCCCAACTGGGTTTGCAAGGTTTCGAGCTGAAGCCATGGACCTGGACTGAAATAAAACACACCAAACTGAACATGCAGCCCTGGCTGGAGTAACCCAGAGCTGATGTAAAACCGACTCAATTTCCACTGGCTCCCACGATGCTCAGCCTTCTAGTCTCTCTTTTTTTTTGTTTTGTTATTTTTTTTTTCTTCTCTTGGTTTTTTTTTGGGTTTTTTTTTTTTTTTTGAGGGGGACATTTGAGCATTTCTCTTAAATCAGTGGACGGTGGAGAGCACAGGTTATGCACAGCAGTGTGGGCTCTGACTCAGAAGTGGACTTTAAACCCCCTGACAATTGCAGGGCAGAAGTTGTGCTGCTGTCATCAGGTTTTTGAAGAATATGAGTCTGTCTTCTTCCTCAGTTTGTTATGAGATTGGCTAGAATGCAGTGTAATCCCAAAACAGTGCAAGAAAAAGAGAATCATTTCCCTCTTCTTCTTCTGTTCAGCTGCACTTAGCTCTGAATGCAAGACCAAAAAACACAGAGGCATCCTTAAAGGGAAAAAAAAAAAGAGAGCACTCCATGTGACTTCAAACTTGGGACTTAAGTAACAAACTGTCAGATTTGGTGAGATTCCAAAGAAAACCATAATAATATGCAATGGGACCTGACTGCACTGACCCTGCCCTGCCCTGAAAAGTCTTTGTGCTGCAGAGAGGCTCTGGAGGGGGACCCTGGGCATAAAGGCATGGCCAATTTTTTATGAACCATGTGATTTTAGGTGTAAGTTGACCCTGTCTCAGTTGCTGTGTCTCCAACGGCATTCAGCTACTTATATTTCATACTATTGCTGCCCAAAAATCCTGACTTTCTCTAAAAACACATCACTGTGGAACTTCCACGGCTGTCGGGAACATCCACTCAGCCAAACTGCAGCTTTCCAGCACACATCCCATAATGTAGCCGGATGTGTAGAACTCTGTACAGATTTGGAGGGCTACAGAAGAGCTATTTCCTGGCATTGAGGTGGAATTTGTGCATTTAATTTCATAAGAATAATTAAGAAAACCCTCTGCCTAAGCACTGTAGGACCCTGATGCTATGCTGGCTAGGAACGCTCCTGGAAGCACGAAAAAATAAACTCAGTGGGTACGTTTGGGCTGGCATGCAAGTCCCCTGAGAGCTTGTTTGAGTGAGCCCAACTCTCTCATTACATTTACCTGCATTTACCTGCTGGAGAGCTGCCACTCTGCTGTGGCACACCAGACTTTTCCCAGGAAGCCTGAAACCCAGGTCAATCTGCTCCACAGAAGGTCTAAAGGATGGCTGTTCTATCCCATAAATAGGGGAAAGGGGAAAAGAGAGGGGAAAAAAAGGGGGTTTGATGAGAATGGTAATAAATATATAGCAAAGAGCACTTTAGCAAAGAGCAAACTTTAGTAAGTTCAAGCAGGGGTAGACAGTCTGACATCCTGCACAGTGGCTAAGTCACCAGGCTCAGCTCTCCTTGTTTTTCTTCTCCAGGAGCTGACTAACATATATCACACGAGTCAGGCCAGGAACTGGGAGCAAATCTGCAAATCTCTCAGCCAACAACCCTGACCCTTGGAGTCCCACCACCCTCCTGGTCCCAGAGGCCAAGGCTGCTCGAGCATCAGTTCCCAGGAGCACTTCCAAGGAATGGTGACTGCTGGCAAGGAACGAGATGCTTCAAACTAAGGAATTTGGATGCCTCACTGCAAAAACAGCAGGTCAAGTTTAAGGTGAAATACTTGGCCCCCTGCTTTTGTTTCTGATGATTTTTGTAGGACAAAGCTGCATCCTGCTTCGGAGCCTTCCTCTCCCCGTACATGTCACTTGCTGGACACCACCTGCCCAAAGCAGCACTTCTGCTTACATTTCCATCTGGGACGTGCAAGCAGTTAAAGATCTGTTAGAAAAGCAACACAATTTTGCTTTCTTTATTATTGAGAAATCAAAGACCTCATGTGACTTTGTAGATGACTTAACACATTTATAGACCAGGAAGGAAGTTGAGCTGCACTGCTCGCTTCGCTTTTCAGTGGGGCGGTTGCTGCAAAGTCAAACTCATAGCTGTGCGGAGCGATCGGAGAATGGCTGCGCAACCGGCCGCCGAGCCCCCCAGATGTTGCTTCTTCAACATCAAGACAGCAACAGTCGCTCTAGGGATCTTCCACATGGTAAGTTACAGGACTAAAAGGGGGAAGAGGGAGAGGAAGATGAGAAGGGAGAGGTGGAGGTGTAATCTTTGCAGAAGGTGTAACCGTTGCAGATCACAAGGTTTCCTGACTGTTGACTTTTCTGTGTTCCCAAAAGACACAAACCAGTGATTTAAGAGGGATGGACAAAAGAGGAGAAGGTGGCAGGGGGGGAGGCGGGGGAGGCAGGAAGAAATTTATTACACTGGGAGGGTTTTTTAACTATTTTTCCCTGGCTGTCCCAATTGGGGCTTATGGAAACTCAGCCCGGTTCCTGTATTTCTCTTGCAGCTTAATGCAGGAGCACTTACTCATGCGGGGGTGTGCAGTCTGGCCAGGGCTCAGCACCGCTACCTGGACCTGTTGGCTAGAAACTGGGCAGCACACTGGCAATGGAAACTGCGGGCGTGCTGAAATTATGGGTCATGGGAGGGAGGAGGGATTTGGGCCCAGGCAAGCAGAGGGCGGGTGGGCAAAGCTGCCTCATTTCTCTCTCTATGGCCTGTTGGACACTGTATGCACCGGTTTGGTTTCTGTTTTGATCTGCGACTGTGTTCAGTTGGCAGGCAGCTGGCGTAACTGCTCGAGGGTGGGCGCAGATGGCAGCGAGCAGAGGCGGCAGAGCCTGGAGAGACATTTCTGCCCATCCACCTGGCTGCACAGAGATGTTTTCAGGTGTCTTTAAGTCGTACTGAGGATGTGGTTTTGTGCGTGGCACAGGCACTTAAAAAAATCCCATCTGTTTCATTTGGTGTGCACAGTCACGGGCTGGGAGTCTGCAGCGTGGCAGTGGTTAACGGGGGCTCTTAACCTGCTCCTTGCACAGGAAAAGTGGAGTGAGGGGAGCTACAGCCAAAAATCCGTGCTGGGCATGGTGACTGTGACAGCCATGCCACGCATGGGAAGGACATGTTATGGTCCCCCCGTGACACCAGCCAGCTTTCCTGGAGCAGCAGGAGCGATCCAAGGTGCCTGAGCAAATCCTCACTGCACATCGCCCCCTCGTCACTCACACAAAGCCAAGACACCAGTCTGACACACTGGTTTAATGGTTTTTGACTTCCACGATGCTATGCCTGCATACATGGGTGGAGGATTCAACTCATGACATGAAAGGCAAAAAAATCTGGAGATTTAATTGCATTTTTGGATACTAAGATAAAGGGAAAGCGTCCAGTGAATGATAGGATTTTATAAACACGCCAGGAGCAGCAGCACTGTGGGTTGCTGGAGGTGGCAAGCGAAGGGGTGTGGCTGTGCTTGGGCACAGCACAGCATCTCTGCACCTCCCTGGGGCAGGAGATGGTCCTGTGCCAGCCCAGAGCAGCAGAGCAGAGAAACTTGGGTCTACACCGCATCTTCCTGTAACTGCCAACAGCTTTCCCCTGGCATTACTTCAAAGCCAGGTGCTGTAGCGGCATTTTCATGCCATATTTTAATCATTTGGGGACCTCAAAAACATTATGAGGTTAGTTAAAAGAATCATTCAATTTTATAACCTCTTTTGCTTTCTGCTTTTTGAGCATCTCAATTACACCCTGGGCAGGCTACTTGTCTTTTTGCCACAGGCTCAAAGCTTATAATCTCACTGCTTTAAAGAAAAAGAAATTGCTGGGTTTTTTGTGCATTCTCATGACCCCAAGACACAAAAATTGAAACATATGAAAGCTGAGAGTTTGCAGCAGAGCACAAGCAATTTCTGACAACCAATTAAACATACAGCCATCACAGAGCGATGGTCATGAACTGTTTAGAAATGGGACCCTTGTAGGAAGTGTAGCCAAGATCAGAAGACGAGCTGGCAAAATTAAAGATCTGTGCAAAGGTGGGAAACACGAGACGGGGAACTACACCACATTTTCTGCAGAGGGCTACAAGCACGCCTTGCGATGTGAGCTACCTCTTATCAGTAGTGAAACAGAGGTATAGAAAATGAAATATTTTTTCCTAGCTGAGAGAATGAATCATAAAAAGCCTCTTTTGTCTTTCTCAGAAGTCAGCAAACGCTTTGAGCCAAGGCACATTTTTCTCTTAAGCGTTTCACCATGATGCTACTAACAACAATAGAGATTCCTGGTTTGCACCAGTGCGTGATGGAAAAGAATGAGGCACCACCTCTTGGTGCTGGTGGCTAACAGGGAAAATTTAACCAGTGACATTATACAAAAGATGTGTTATTTCAAAAATGTTTTGTGGGTCTGTCAAAGACATCAAGTGAGTTTTGAACGGCAAAAGGCAGAGAGCCTTGGCGTGAGCCTTCACAGGGCTCATGGGGAAGGGTTTGCAGAAGAGGTTCAAAGGTCCACTGAGGGCGGGCAAAAGATGCTGCTTTTCTTTGCAAGATGACAAAGGCCAAAGTCATAAAACAGATGGCCAGAGTCAGTCCCAAAGTCCGGCAGCCTCCCAGTCTGTCTCCAACAGCAGCCAGCACCAACTGCGTAGAGAAGAAGGTATTGGAAGCAGGACAGGTACCGAGTGATCCCTGCCCTGTGCATCCTCTGCTGTCAGTACGTCGGAGACTTCCTGAGCTTGAGGTTACATGGAAACTATCATGTTTACAAGCTGTTGTGTTTAATAATCTCCAGCTCTGTTCTGCTCATGTTTCCTTTCCAATCATTTCTTTTCCATGTTTGACAAATTCTAGGGTACCAGAGCTCTCTGAGAGCTGAGGCTGTTTCACACTCAGTCTTTTTTATTGCTGTGAATGTTAACCCTCTCCTGACTGTTAGCAGTGGCAACGTGGTTCAAAATCAGAAATTATGTGTGGTACATTTAGTTGTAGTTCGTACCTTATCCTATATAAAGAAAAGGATAAGTATCTGTGACAAAACACTTAGAATCTCTGTGTTTCCGACTAAAAGAGGGTAAAGGACTGATCTTGGGCCCTGAAGCCAAGGGATACTGCCTGGCTTGGGGTCAGCCCCTTCTGGAGCAGATTGGTCTTGAAGAAAAGTGGTTGGAGTGGTTCAGCCCAAAGCCAGGGAGCAAGCTAAGTATGGCAGTATGGGCCATCAGGGGTCTAGTGCTGGAGCTACCCACTGGCCCTCTTTTATGTGGGACAAGTCTGAGTATGAATGTGACTCTGAGACCATTTTTAAAACAGACTTTCCCATCCCCACAGGGTGTCTTAAGCACATTCACAGGAAAGGACTTGGCAGTAATATCTCTCCCAGATATTTTAATGAGGACCAAACTCTCACATTGCAGTTAAAGCCATCTGCATGTGTCCCCTTTCTGCTCTGCCAGGGAATGATTTGACTTCACCCTGCACCTGACAAATCACAAGGAACATGAACTCACCAGGGGATCTCATCATGGTTTTGGAGAGAATCCTCCAGAGCCACAACTGGTCCTTGCTCTGCTCTCCTTCTGCCCACATTGGTAACCCCCTGTGCAAGGGCTGCCTGGGCAGGAAGCATGCCTGTGTCTCTAAATGACAGCTCTTGTGCAGTTCAACCACCACTGCAGTGACCAGACGGATGTGGATGGTGGTTAGGAAGGTTTGGGGTCACCCTCTGAAACTTTGTGGCATTTCATTGCAAAACTTTAGAGTGATTACCGTAAGATACACACAAGCATGATGTACAAGATCAATGTAGGACATGTGGTATCAGGGAACATTAGCAACTAACATGCAACTTGGATTTAGACTAAGGAGCCAGACACGGTCTTAAAGACCAGGGTTGACCCAGTAAAGGATATGGGGACTGGACAAGGGCAGCCTCATCCCTCAGCTCTTCAACCTGTTGCTGCTGGCTCCTGGCGAAGTGACTGGCACTGCAATACCATTGCCTCTAACTCACCCAGTCTTTGTGGGTCCCAGCGTGTCTGTACCTATCACAGTGGGTTTCTTTTACCCCCACTGGGAACCTTGGGAAACAGTTTGAATTTTGGTGAAGATTGTCTCGTCTTAGAGTTTTAAGAGGTAACACAGAATAGCAAATATTTTTTTCCTACCTCTTCTCCATGTTTTTTGATCATGTAGCTGNAGAAAAGGGGATTTATAACTCAGCAGGAACTTGGATGATTTGCTACATCAATACTGTTGGTTTGTATCAGTATAAATTATTGCTGTGAGTCCTAGAGATGAATCATAGTGATGCTGGATGATAGTAATGCCATCAAACAGAAGCTCTCAGGCTTTGTGACAATATCTTGTCCTCCTATAAATCAGATTTGTCTCACTACTGATCTCTCCATAGGCAGTTGAAATAAATCGTGGGTATTCTCAAGCAAAGGTCTTAGAAAGCAGCATGTTCATAGCTTGATCTGGCCTCTGTCATGGCTGAGCTCTTCTCTTTGTCAATTCTCAAACTCAAGGAGCAGAGTCTCATCTCTGGAACCTTCCCCAGATCCAGTCCTCACCTGTGGAGGTGACTCTTGCTAGTACAGATCTGCAATTCATGGCATCTTCACCAAGCTGTGGCTGACCTGAGAGGTTCAGCAGACCCTGTGCTACTCCCTCATCCTCCTGGAGCATCTCTGTTGCACAAATGGAGAAGAGAGAAGGTGGCAGAGCGAAGGAAAAAGGTGACACATTTTGAAAGGAAACCAAATGGGAGCTAAAACCACTCTTCACTCCATCCTACCCTGACACAGGAACCACTTTTAAATTAAAGGAAGAAAAGGTGAAGCACTGGAAGTATGACACTTATATGTGGTACTATTTGCCTTCACAGTGCTGGGTGTCACCTGCTTGCGTGCAGCACTGTCAGAAACCTTCACAGCACCCCAACGCACTGTTGGAGCAGCATGTCATCATCCCCATTGACCTCTGTTCATTAGCTCTTCTTGAAGAAACACTGGGTGTGGAAAAAAACAAGGAGCAGTCATCACACCAAGGCCACGTGCATAAAGATAAATCATTTGGAGATTAGTCAAGCTGCACATATTTCAGAAAAGAAAAGGCACATGACACAACCTCTAACAGCAGTTTAACCCTACTGCAGCTGCAGCCAAATTGTTCAACTGGGAACAGGGGCTGCGTATGTTATGCTGTTAAGATCCTTCCTTGCAAGGCACCCCCAGTTTAGCTCCCTTGGTTTAATGACTGGTGGTACTGCAGTCCTACACAGTTTGGCTAAGTCACTTCGTTTCCTGGTGTTACAAATCTTTTATCAAGAATCTTCAGGCACTCCTTTGAAACGGAGGCAGCAATAAGATGAGAGGTGTCCTCCAGAAGTTGCAGCTGTAGGAGATAAAATCAGAAGGGTTGGCTGGTGGAGGGGTTGGGAGAGTGTAGCACACCAAGCGAGCTGCGAATTGAATGGTGGGAGGTGAAATTTCCTGTCTTAAGCCTGCCTCTCTCCTGTCATGACATTGTGATAAGAAAGTGGGGGGTGACACTTGTCTGAGCAGTACTGTCTGTCTGAAATGGGGACCTTTCAGTGTCTTCTGGAGCTGAAGAGTGAATCTTGAGCAAGAATATACACAGCCTTGTGGAGCAAGGCGTGCCAGGCAGAGACCACATCAGTCTTTCTCTACCTTCTTCTCAAATTGAGGCAAACAACCCGCTGTAAAAGGTTTCATCACCTTGTATGTATATTCTCTGCAGGATTAAATGAGATTTTCACATGCCTGGCAGCAGCGTGTCAAACCCAAAGTCAGGTGATGGAGAGGTATCTTGGTCCTCACACAGCACTTGTGATGGAGAACTGAGGGAAGGGCACACAGGTCGTTGTCTGTTTTAGCTCGTTGCAGTTCAGTGGCTTGCTATTTCTATGCAAAAGCCCTTTGAAATGGAAAGTTTAAACCAACTTTCACTTTACAAGTCCTCCTTAATCTTCCAGGTTGGGCTTCGGTTTTCTATCTGACGTGTACTTATTTTACAGGACTGCAGCGTGTTTGGTTGTGTGTAGCTCATTTCAACACTTGTAAGGAAACCAGGAGCTCTTCTGCTCTACTGTTGTCCTCCTTGATAGACATTAGACATGGTTCTTCATACTGAAGTTTAGGTTCTGATTCTGCTTTTGGCTGTAAATCCGTCTGGGAGGGGAGCATTTGGGATTTGATGTCCTGTGTTCACTATAAAACTGATGTTTAGGGCTCAGGCCATCCATTTTGCTCAGGCCTCCATTTAACAGAAACCTGAAAAAGCAATTTCTTCTTGTATTTCCCATACTGACATTTGAGGGATTTGACCAACAGTAGCAGTAAGGGAAGCGAAATCTCTTCAGGAGCATTTACATGAAACCTCTCAGAGAAGTTACAGAACTTGACGTCAGCATGTGATCTCCATGTGCAGTTAGTTAAGAGATTCTTTACATCCCAGGGCAGACCATCAAGTTTAAAGAAACTTCAGATTGATGCAATTTCATCCTTGACAAGGTTCAGTGCTTCCATGGCGCTTCAAATACTGTTACATTAAACTGAATTCATGTTAACTTTCTTGTGCCCCATGTAATGAGATCTAGATATTTCTCCTTTTCCTATCAAACAAATCGCAAAGTTCATTTACTGCATGGCAAAAAAATGGAAAAAAAAAGTACTGTGTCTCATGTAGCTATTCAACAATGTGATATCAGACAGGCTGGGAGAATAGAATAGAATAGAATAGAATAGAATCATTAAGGTTGGAAGTGACCTCAAGGATCATCTAGTCCAACCATCCCCCCACCACCTATTACCCACTAAACCATGTCCCTAAGTACCACATCCAACCTTTCCTTAAACACCCTCAGGGATGGTGACTCCACCACCTCCCTGGGCAACCCGTTCCAATGCCCGACCACCCTTTCCGAGAAGAATTTTCTCCTCATCTCCAACCTGAACCTTCCCTGGCGCAACTTGCAGCCGTTCCCCCTTGTCCTGTCACTAGTTATCTGTGAGAAGAGGCCGACCCCCAGCTCGCCACAACTTCCTTTCAGGTAGTTGTAGAGGGCAATAAGGTCTGCCCTGAGCCTCCTCTTCTCCAGACTAAACACCCCCAGTTTCTTCAGCCGCTCCTCATCAGACCTGTGCTCCAGCCCCTTCACCAGTTTCGTTGCCCTTCTCTGGACACGCTCCAGGGCTTCGATGTCTTTCTTGTGGTGAGGGGCCCAAAACTGGACACAGGAAACACGACACATCCTTTCTTCCAACTCAGACTCTAGACAGTATTTTAGATTGAGAGGAAAGGCTAGTGGTGGGACACAGGGCTCCAGTCCCCGCTGCAGCAAGAGCGCAGCTTGGAGGATGCTCGCGCTAGCAGCAAAGGGCTCTGGGGGATGTGCTTTTCTGGGAACTGCACTTGGAACCTGTGACACAGAAAGCTGATGAATTCGGTTTTGAAGATAGTTTCTAGGTCTCCTGCAGCTAAACAGAGACAGCAGGAGAGTCTGCACTCAGTTTCTGTCTCTGCTGCAGGCCATCCCACCCAGCCTTGCTTCCCCGTTTCAGGGCAATGCAAAGTCTTTCTTTCCGTGCCTCTGTGTTTTGTTTGCTTGCAGTGTCAGCCCCAGCACATCTGGCTGTACGTTACTCCGGCCCAAACTCTGCCTGGATCTCTATGGCACCTCTGGTCACTGCTCTGCAAAAGCAAAAAATATTCTCCCTTCTTCTCGCTTGCAGTTAGGTTTGACTCATCTCCCTGCAGTTGCTGGCTTTGCGCTCTTTCCCGTACGTGAAGTTTGCACACACAAGTGCAGACTGCAACAGTTCCGGTTCCTCCGTGCCTGCATCAACTCTTTAAGTGGTTGTTGAAACGAAAGGCTGCTATAAATACTGTGAAAAAGTTGTTTCAGCTACACAGTACCCAAGCTTGTGCTGATCTTGGTGGCAGATACAAACTTGCTTCCGGCATCAGAGTGGGGTTCAGATGACTCACAGACAGAGGTTGTGCAGTCCACATAAAATGGTTTCTGTCATTCACCTCCTCACGGCAACCGCTTTTTTGGTGATGGTACTTTTGTTGATGGCTCCTCTCCCTGGAGAACAGTCTGCAGAATGGGCGCTCCCAATGCTGGACCTGGTGATGGTGGGATGAAGATGGAGAAGTCATGTTTGCAGACATTGTTCACACACCTCAGGATTTCCTCTCCTGCAGACTCAGTTCTCACCTCTCCAAGAATGCGCAGGGCATGACGGTCCCTGCACTTCTCCTGGTCTGACTCCTGTGCTCTGCTCTCAGGGCGTGCCCTGCTGTTGTGGTAAGATGTCCTCTGAGACAGGGTTAACGCTCAGGCAGAAAAGACGTGGCAGCTCTTTGCACAGCAGCAAGGAGGCCAGAGAGCTTGTCCAGACAGTGGGATGCAGCTGCAGGGTGACACGCCCGTGTTTCCTGCATCCTCTGGGATCGCAGGAGCAGGCTTCCTCCCCAGCCACCCACACTGTTAAGCCAACTTTAAACTAGCACAGCACACGCCGTGCGGCTTTTGGCAAGTGCAGCTGTAGGTATGGGACAGGCAGGCCATGCTGTGCTCCAGCTGGCTACAACCTGAAAATGCAGAAGAAATTAAAGACATAGCTAGCATGAGGGAGGACGGCAGAGACTGGAGAAAGAGGAAAAAAGTGATGAACTAGATTGGATGCATAGTGAAGTCAGAAATGTGCCGTGTCATTAATCAGCGCTGAACCCGTCAGTAAGGTGATGAGGGAGCAACAAATGGCATCCCAGTAGTCCTTTACCCAAAGAACTGTTATTTGCTCTGACACTGTGGACAGTGACTGATGCTCTGTTGTGGCCTCAGACTTCTTGTTCTCTAATCCACAACAAGTTTGGTCCCCTTGGCACATACTGTCTGTAGCCTACACACTAGCAGGGTGGGATTGTCCCCAGGAGGGGTGTGGCGTGGTGTCTGGAATTGCGGCTACTTGTTTCCTGGTTTTATTTGCACGCAAACACCCTGGAACTGCTGTCTGACGTGCTCCATGGTGAGGCCTCCAGCCTTATAGAGGTCCTCTGCAGCCCCTGAGTGCCCAGTGCCCCACATGCAGCAGCAGGTCTCCCTAACCCGGGGGTTAGAAATCGGCTTTTCGCTGCAGACCATCACTGTTCGGATACAGAAGTTCAGTGCTAGGACTGAGACCGCAGCTCTAGACCTCACTCCATCTCACAGCTTGCTAAACTCAGAGTGGGATGAACCATGGAGTCCAGGGTTTGATAGTCCAACTTGGAAACTTGGTGGGGGACAGAAAATCTTTCTGGTTCAATTTTTCTCAAATCAATAAAAGAAGCAAAACTGTATTTTTGTCAAGGAAGTAGTATAGGTAGACTTCCAGATAGTTGTTTATTCTTTCTGTGTCTCTTTCTACACTTTATAATACTGTTGTTACATTTAATTCAATTCTGAAGCAAAATGTAATTTCAAAATGTAAAGCCAGGACTTCTTGGATAAAAAAATGTTGAAACTAAACTCATTAACTTTGGAATTCCTCCGCCCTTCTGCAGAAGCTGGAAGAAGACGATAGTTAAACCCAAACCATTAATAACATGATAACTTTTGCCTCAATATTTTCTTGTAAAGGATTTTAAAACATTCATGACTGTCTCGCTTGGAGACCTATCCTGCATTTAGGACTGTGGCCATTGCATGCTCCCTGGAAATAAATTTGTTGATAGGAAGTTGGCCCATGGCCCACTGAATTGTGTCTTTTGCTTTTGCTCTTCTAGGTTATGAGTGTTTTGCTGCTGATTGAGTACTCCCTGGAGGTGGCGAGCGGAAAAGGCTTTTGCAAAGACCTGGACAAGGATTACTACAGAATCGGTAGGTCACTGGGATGCTGGAAAGCAGCAGGGGTCTGTGCGGTTCTGAGGGAGCCCAAAGTCCTGCATTGGTCCCTCTTTTTTTTTCATCAAAGAAAATTGGAAACAGATATTCAGAGCAGATAGGCTCAAAGCTGAGACCCAGGGGAAAAAAAATATAGGCTTTAAAGATTTGGATTTTTGTTTAGGCCATGGTTGTGTTGGCTTTTTGGAGACCTGTGTGGAGCCCTGTGAAGTGGTCTTTATTTCAGTGGATCAGGCCCTCAGCCCAGACTCTCCCGTACCCTCATACTCCTCCAGGCTTCCCCCTCCCTCTGCAACACATTTTGCATTTATCTGACAACCCTGTTTTTCCCCTTCTCTTTCTTTGCACCAACTGTAGATCATTCTAAGCCTTACACAGACTGTTGACTCTCTTCACATGTTGGGCATTTTCTTGGCAAACACTGATCAACTCCTCAGTGGACCTAGTCTTGCCAGTGTCCTTGGGGTCCCAGAGCAGGGAGAAATCGCTGCCCCACGCTACATCCCGTGGGTGCATGGGCTACCTGTCATTGCCACCAGCACCCTGCCCTCTATGCCATGGAACCATCCTCTTCTCATCACCCAACATGTCATGTAGGGCTCTCCTACCTCACAGCTGAAGGCACTTCAGAGGACTACACCAGTCCACTTCCCTTTCCCCCCATCCCTTTGGCCCCCATCCTCAGATATTCTCAACTGCTGGTGGTTTTCTGCAGAACATTGGTTGTCTGGAAGAAGCAACCAGGGTGGTTTGTATTCCACAAGTAGTTCCAAGCATCATATTCACCACCATTGACTGAATTCCTATGGCTTGAACTAGGAAAAATCTAGCTTGGCTTTTGGTGACCTGGCAGATTTTTCATGTGGGGGGCCATTTTAAAGAAAATAATAGAATCATAGAATGATTTTGTTTGGAAGGGACCTCCCAGCCTATCCAGTTCCAGCCCCCTGCCATGGGCAGAGACACCCCCCACTAGCCCAGGTTGCCCAAAGCCTCATCCAACCTGGCCTTGGACACTGCAAGGGATGTGGCCTCCACAGCTTCTCTGGGCAACAACAAAATAACTCTCCAAACCCAAAATATTACTTAACCAGGCTAATTTTACAGGAAGCAACAAACGCAGGGTGCTTTTTCTTTTTCTTAGTCACTTTTTGGTGTAAAACCGCAAGTTGAGATAACCCTTTTCTGCTATGTGCAAAAGACGGAAACCAGACTCCCACACGCGGCATTGGCTCTCCCTGTGGAGAACTCTCATAGGCAAAGTGCAACCCACAGCAGGAAAGACTTGCCTGTTCCCTGATTTTCCAGTGTGTCCTTCCCCAGGCTGCAAGCGTGCACAGAGAGACCCTCTGTAAGTGGAGGAGAAAGAAATCAAGTACAGCAGATTCCTGCACATCCCAAACTCACTTGTTCCCAGGGTAGGATTCAGACATAGTGGGAAGCACCAAAACAGGCATAGCACAGTCTGGGTGAAGTTATTGCTACCAGATGGGTTCAAATTTTTCAAAAGAGCCCAGCTGGGGTTTAGGAGGTACCACTGTGATCCACCAAGGCTGTTTTGAAATGCGTCAACAGCAAGCGGAAAATGGAAATTTGGGTGAGTCCTGCAAATAGGACACCAAGCGAGGGTCTGCTGCCATGGCTCACATCTTTCACACGGGGCGTTATTTCCAGAGTAGTCCAGCCTGGGTGGGTTGGAGGCTACTTTGCTTTGCTGTGGTCCACAGAGGCCCCTCTGCAGCTCTGGCTCAGCTCAACAGCCAATATAGACTTATACCATCTCTGCTTTGGGAAATGCTTTCTGCAGAGCTTTCCCCTTAGGGCAACACGCCAAACAGGCTCTAAAACCTGGCAGTTTCCTGGGTGGCTGGGGTCAGGACAACACGTGTAGGAGAATCCACCTTTCCATTTCTGTAATGTATGTTTCTAGTTTTAATTTTACACATAAAAACTGAAGAACATAGTGCTGGAGTGACCTTAGGGTCTTCCTCCCTTCTTTGCATTTGTTTGGTTTTGATGTATCTGGTTTGGACATGGGCACAGTTGGAAATATTTTTTCCTGATGGTAGAGTCTGCACATATATTCTGAATAATACAGTGACCTGAACTGCTGAAAACCGAACGTGATATTTGCAAATCAAAATGCTTTCCCACAGATACACTTCCAGAATCATAGAATGTTTTGGGTTGGAAGGGACCTTACAGATCATCTAGTTCCAACCCCTCAATTTGTCATTATATAAAAATGTCAATTGTTTGTCATTATTTTCTGCAGACAGATCATCCAAGGCCAATAATTTTTACTTTTCTTCCAGTATCTAAGTAAAATAGTCTTTAAAGAAAAAGAAACAAATCATTGAGACAGATTTTTTGGTCAATTTCCGTATGAAACCATTATATGCTTTCTAAGCAAGACGTGCATTTCTGCAAATCTGGAGGGTTTTCTGTAAGAATAGAACCATTCTGAGTGAAATTGGCCCTGCTTTTAACACCACCACCCGCCCTTCCCACACAATCAAAATGACAGGTCTTCCCCTCCCCCTCTTCCACTGCCTCCTACACAAAAAGGAACATTTTGTAATGAAATCCCCAGCACTTCCACTTGGCTTCTTTTCCCAAGCATTTCGAAGGGCCCTGCTTGGGAGTTTGTGGGTGTTTTCTGATTATAGTTGGAATAAACACAGTGCAACCCTTCTATTTCCAGAAACTAGCAGGAAAGCAATACAGCAAAGCAGTACAAAAAGTTCAATTTGACTTCAAAACCCAGATGGAAGAGTTGGAGAACAATTTGGGGAGAGGTTCTGTCGATGCCCTCAGCATCTGCTGCTCTATTTGTAGATCCTGCCAGATTAAAGCACGTCTCAGAATATATAATGCTAATGCTGTAGTCATGGCCCAAGAATATAAACGAGGCAAGGTTTATTGGAAAATGCTTTTCACACAGTGTTGTAGGAAAAACCACAGATAGGAGTTCGTTGTCAGGAATCAGAGCTCCCTCAAGGCTTCTCAGCAGTATGTTTTGCTGCCTTAAAAAGAGGATATAGGATGTGCCTCAACTTCCACAGGTATGATCAGGAAGGGGAAGGAGAATCGGGATTGTTGTAGGTTTTTTGCAATTGCCAAGGTAATGGGAGGGGTGACTGGGTTAGCTGCCCTTAGAAGAGCGATGCCATGTCCCTCGCAGCCTGCTGCTCCTTGCTGTCTTGGCTTACAAGATGTCAGGACTGAGAACTCTCTTCTGAAATATGCCTTTCATTGAAAGTTGACCTTAAAATTAATATAAGATCTACTGAAAATGTTGGCTTAAAATAAGAAGACCCAGGTTCTTAGTCCTTGGGAGCCTTGAAGATGTTTTTCCCACCTCTAGTGGGGTCAAAACCAGAATGCTGGCTAATCTAAAGTAGAGCTAAATTTACTACCTAACCAATATTTAAGAAATAACACAAGATTCATTTGGCCAGGCAGAGGGAACAGGAGACAAACTTTGCTGCATGGTCGTTTGGGGCATTCAGCTGCAATTTGGAAGAATTAGGTTCACATCTGTATGCACGATCTCACGTTCAGCAGAAATTTGGATGTGCATTTCCCGTGCAGCCTCACCCATTTCCAGTCTACTAGAAATCTCATCCTGGAGCTGAGAAGCCTTCCTAGCAAAAGTCTTCTTGGCAGTGCTTCATTCCTGAAAGCATATGAGCTTTGGCAGACTAGCTTTTCCTGCTGGAAAAATAAAACCAAAAATGCAATCCCCCAAAAAACATTTCAATTAAAGCCTCTTTACCAGTTCTAAGCCACTAATGTGAATGGTTTTCTGCCCTGAAAAGGTTACACCCCACTGCTTGCCATAGGTCAGATCTTTAGGCTGTCTTCAATTCATGCCTGTGTTCAGTCTGAGTGTTAATCACTTTTAGCTTTCATTAATGACTATAAAAATTGTCACTGTGGACAAACTACAACTGGAAAAGTTGTTTCGATTTCTGACCAGTCAGCCAAGAAAAATACCTCAGTTATGCCTGAAGGGTTGTGTGCACAGCATATACCATATCCTAGGCGTACCGTATCCTAAGCAGAAAATATTCCCTCCTTCTCTGATGAAAAGCTAAAGGGATTGGGAGGCTTCTCTCCCTCGCTGGTCCTGCCCATCCTCTGAATGCAGCTGTCCAGAAACTGCTCCCTGCAGCTTATCAGCAGCACCGAATCAGACACTGCCACCCTTGACAATCTGTGAATGCAACTGTTAAACCACAGTTTTATGAGCCCTGTTTGTATTTCCCATGCCAGTTTATTGGGCCATAAAATAGAACGGGGCTTCTCTGCGTTCACGGGAAATATTAGGACTCATTCGATGTCCCTTCTGGTTACATTCAGGGCACAAACCCTGATGTGAAGTTAATAAAAGATAGACATTTGGCACATAAATGCTCTCTCTTCCTGTTGGATGGGTGGGAATTTTTTTACATACTACTTACCAGCATTGCAAATGTCTAGTGCAGCTCTGGGGAGGCTCTGTCATGCCGCGATTCTGGCTACACCACCTCCCCTAGGAAAATGGCATTTACTTCACAGCACGAGTGTTCCTTCTCATTAAATTCCCTGAGATCTCTGGGAGACTCAGGTAGTCTCAGAGAATTTGAGTAAGAAAAAGCATAAGAAAGAGCACGTTTGTTTATTTCTTGCTGCTGTTTATTCCTGTATGCTTCTGGGAAAAAAGTGCACCTCAACGGGGACAAGCTCTCACCACACTCTCTGCCAGCAATAAAGTACCACTGCCAGCGTGGAGGTGGCTGTGGAACTGAAATGTTCTCGTAGGTAGGATATTCTAGAGCTGTAGGAGTGAAGCAGGCTTTGTGAGGAGCAACATTTCTTCCCTGCCTGATTTTGTAATCAACAAACCAGAGCAAAAGTAAGATGGGTCCCTGGAGGTCCCCAGTCTAATCTCCTGCTTGAAACTGGCACACCAATACTGGTTGGAACTAGATGATCTTTGAGATCCCTTCCAACCCAAACCATTCTATGATTCTATTACTCCAGAGTTGGGAAGCTTGCCCAGGGCTCTGTCTAGTTGAGGTTTGCGTATTTCCCAAAATTAGAATTCCACAACCTATCTGCATCCCTGTTCAAGACTGCATCACTGTAAAATTTTGCTTCCTTTTCTCTGGGATTTCCTTTATTGTAAGAATTGCCTCTTGTCTTGCATTAACAGCCCTCAAAGAGCCTGTGCACCTTCTACAGAGACAAACCCTGTTATTTGCTGAATACTCTGGTACTTTTTAAGGTGCTGTAGAGGGAAACAGTTTATTCATGAGATAGGGACACAGGTGACCATGTGGGAGGAACAGAGGGGAAAACCGTGAAATGATACCCCTGTGATTGACAGTAATCCAGTGCTCAAGTTTGGTTCAAGATCCGTAAATGTTGCCCATTTCTGAGGGTTTTTAAGTACAAAAGAGACAAACATTCATCCTACAAAGGCCAACTAAGCAGGAAGGGAAATACTGAAGAGACTTAAAAAATACCATCTTATATTTTTGAACAACAGATGCTGGGCTTGGGAAGAGCCTGTTAGTCACAGTAATCTGGTCTGTAGGGTCTGCGGTGGCGGCAAGTGCTTCAAAACTCGGGATCTACTGCTGATCCTGGAAGGTAACTTACTACTCTTCCAGCCTTTGCAAAGTGTTTCAGGTGGCATTTGGCCTCTCTACATCATCTACGGCATCCCCATCTCATGGAGGGTTTGCACAGACAGGGCTAAGAGCCAGCAGCTACCACTACCTAAGGGAGTCACTCCTTTAGCCCATCTGCTGAATGTGCTCTCACACAGGAAGAAATCATATTGTTTAAGTCAAATCTTTGATTACTGAGATCAAATCCATTGGCAATAAAACATCCCTGGAACGGAGAGATCTGCTGCCAGCAGAAAGGATGACTGTATTTGCTGTGAACAAACAGACAGTGCATGGAAAGTTGTTTTCTTTTTGTTTTCATTTTCTTTCTATCCCTTTGTGTCTGTAGGGTTGAGGGGTTTTTGTTTCTTCGTTATTTTGTTTAGGGATTTTTTTGATCTAGGTTCTGCTTGGAAAATTCAGCTGGGTTCTGCCAGCAATTAGCCTGCAGAAGTAACGGCCAGTTGCCCAATTAATTAGCAAGCCTGCGGAGAGAGCTGGAGCTTGAGACCAGGCAGAGAGAGGCAGAAAACTGCATCTGTCTTGAATCCGAGGAAACACCGTGCTAAAGAGATAAATTCTCTCTGGGGAAAGCTTCTGATTGTTGGTTGTGGGAGGAAAACCAGGGAAAATGGCTTCAGGCAGTTTGGGGTTTAATGGGACTGGCTGTTCCTGCAAAGGCTGAGTCTGTCTTCTTTGTTAAGCTCCTTTTTTTGTTGTTTGTCCTTGTGTTAATCTTTGGCTCTTTGTGCACCACATCACAGCCTTGTCTCTGCTCTCCTGCTTCTGAAAGTTGGGTTTGGTTTTTTGCCTTAAAACAGGCTCTTCCCACAACCCTTGTGAGCTGCAAAGCTGAGAACAGCCTCTTCTGCAGTAAAACCCTGTCTCCGTTTCCCTCTTTGTCCTCCTTTGGAGATTGCTGGGTTTCATTTTCTTTCTTTGCTGTTTCCTAAGACTTCTTGTTCTGTGCTTTGATTCTCACTACTTTGCAGTAAACAGACCCTGCACGGTTGTGGGGTTTTTAAGTCATGTTATAACTAAAACTTGTTTTCTTGTTTTGTGCCAACAAAACTTTTTTTTCCCTCACATAGGTTAAGTGTTTGTTGGGTACTTTTGATCGCTCCCTTAGGTCTCGAATGTCTGATAGATCCGTGCGCCCCTCTCTTGAGATAAGCTATTTTTGCTTCTTTGAGGGATGCAGCCTCCTCAAAGGGTTTTTCCCCTTTGAGCCCCAGAAGGAAGAGGCTTCTCGTGCTTAGGGAAGGAAGTACCGGTCAGAGCTGCTTTTTGGACTAAAAGTTCCTTATCAGCAAATCTCATTTCTAGAGGAGACTCAAGTGTGTCACTAATTCTTGAGAAGATAGTAAGGGAAGTTAAATACCTTCTGTATCAATGCATTTAAATGAAATAAAGTACACTCTGATAGAAGACTAAGGATGTGAGGAGTGCTGCCATTGGTGCCACCTGCCCTTGCTGCCAGATGTGGCTCAGCCCAGCTGTTGGGCAGGTCCTCTACAACCCTGGAAAGGCTCCAGAGCTTCTCAGTGTCGTCTTTGATCCTTTCTTCAACTGGCATTTATCCATACCCACATTGCTTAGCAGAGCCTGGATGCAGTACTTGACAGTTTGCATGTGCTGCAGCTGCTGCGTATCTAATGGGCACCCATCTCCTGCCTGATGATGTGGGCAGCACGGGTGGTAGGTCGGCCCTTCTCCAGCATGGCGCTCTCTTTGGCTTGGGCTGACTGTTTGTGTTTGCTCCCTCAGAGTAACTGGCCAAATTGCGATATAGCTGTGACTGCTCTGATGCAAATGTTTTGCCACTATAAACAGCAGTGTTGGTGTTATCTGCTTGAAAAAAGAGGGATGGGGTTTTCTGCCTCAACATCTTTGTAAATTATTTTAGTCTATTGTCAGCCAAGCTAGGAAGTGAGTTAAGGATACTTTGGTGTATGCCCAAGCCCTGAAACAGTATCTCACTGACTGAAAGTGTAATGTGAAAAGCTGTACCAAAGCTATAGGCAAACTTTCAAAGCTGGGGGAGGTAGAGAGGTGGGGTTTTGGGGGAGCTGAAAGGAGTAATATGGAGCAGTGAAGGATTTCAGAGCAGCTGGAATATATTAGGGATCCAACAGGCTAAAGCACAACTTCTACATTTCTTTATGAAAGCAAGTGAAAGGGGTAGTGGACAAAAATAGTTAGGCACTAGATTTATTTGATAGCTATGGAATAAATTGGGCACTTGGCAGGGGTGGAAGTGAACAAATATCAGACGTTTCTGATGTTTGGGAAACTTACCTATGGAAAGGTTCAGTTGCTTTAAAAAAGTGAGAAAAGTTAAAAGTTTGGCTCTTCTAATAAAATTAAACCCTTTATTCAAGCAGTTGAGAGTTGAAGACCCCAAACAGACTGTTGTTGTTTTAAACTTAGATAAAGCAATGAGAAAGGAATCAGAGAGTGAGCTGGAGGACACACTGTGAAAGACTGCATTATGCAGAGGCAGGTAAAGAAATTAGCAGCAGTTTGCATTTGGAGTAAGCTTTTTTGTTTAAGAAGCAATCCAGCTTTACAAAAAATCTCAGACCGGAGGAGCGAAGACCAAGTGTGTGTATTGTACTGTGTGCTGTACAGTGCCAGCGAGGCTGTGGTACCCTCATCAGGGCAGGCTGCGATACCAAGAGGAACGTTGCTTCCTGGGAACTGTTTGGTGGTAAGCTCTGTGTGTGTAGGAGATCACCTTCCTGCATCCAAAACAGCTGACAAAGATTACCTTCAGCCCTGTAGGTAGAACTCACTCGTGTTGTTCTCCTCACACATGTATTTTTAATGTGTACGTAGCATCTTACAGCTATACAGAGTGGAGGTAAGATATTTCACTCAGAAACTCTGTGGTCTGTACCAGCCACGGGTGGTTAAAACTCGTGTTTCTTGTCATCCTGTGAATCTTGTAGATTTTTCACCAGATTTCACTGTTGCTTACTTTATCTGTCTTTGAGTCTCAAAATTTCCAACTCAGACTTATTAAACACCAGCTAAAACCACTCTGCCTCCCCCCTCCCCCTCCCCTGCTTCATTTTACCTTAATACTGTAGCCCAGGATAATTAAAATTTCAGTCCAGGCAATAAAGTCTTTTGGCTGCCCTGTGCCTGAGCTGACAGCCTCCTCAACCTGGTGGCTAAAGAAACAGGAGCTTCAAAGATAGATGAAAAAGTGGGTGTAGAAAGGGGGAAGAGGGTTATCTCGCAGCTGCGTGGCATTTATTCCCCACGTACACAGCTCTTTCTGCTGGATTATCACACTTTAGCTCTCCCTTACAGGTTTGATTGAATTGGGACATCAGGCTCCAGCTTTTAGTAATGTGGCAATTACTCTTATTACTTTCAGCTGATGTCATCACCAGTTTCCTGTTGATCACCATGTTGTTTGTCATCAGCTTCAACCTCCTCCTTGGTGTGGTGAAGGTATGTCTTCCACAAATGATGTTTAGCCGCTGGCTGAAGCTTCTCTGAGTTATGAGGTATATGCTCACTGAAAATGCTGAAATATGATTCAAAAAGTAGATGAATATGTCTGCTCCCTTGCAGAAGAGGAAGGCACTGGTTTGCAGTTTTGGGCTCATGTGCAAGGCTGCTAACTGACAGATTTACCAAATCTGGGTGACATTTCCATCAAGGCTTCTTTTTGTGTTAAGGAATGGAAATGTTATGATTTGGAAATGTTTTATTGCCTCATTTCCTCGCTCTTTTGCAAGTCAGATGCTGGAGGGGAACTGTAACTCCCCTATTACGCTGAGGATTCATTTCCCATTTCAGAAGAAATGACCACGCATTGGTGTGGGAAACCAGCTTTCTCTGTAGTGGTAGGCTTTGGGGATGGCTGAATGACAGCTCTGATGGAATCAAGTACCAATGTCACATAATGAAAATTCACAGAATCTTTTCTAGGGGGTAAAAAAAAAAAAAAATTATGTTGATGCCCTTCGTTGTTTCTTAATCAATTGTTGTCACAATATGTGGAATTAGATGCAGAAATTCCAGGAAAGAATTTATTCTTGGAGTACCTTAGTACATGTCCTTTCAGGTATTGATAGCTCGCCTCATTCTCCCCTTCAGAACATAAATAACTGGCATTGCTTTCCTCTCTCAGAAGAGGGAACGTCTCCTGATCCCGTTCCTTGCTCTACAAGTCATAGACTTCCTCCTCAGCCTGCTAACAATGTTCACTTCCTACCTGCAAGTCCCTGCAATTATTTCTGTGTCCTCCCTAAGCCACACGGTAGGTAACACCTCACTTCTGGGGTGGTCTTCTCTGCTCTCTGAGAAGGAAATAGATGCATGATGTAGGAACCAAAGGAATATTATCTTGGGCCGTGGTTCTCCATACAAGGCAAATCCTACACTGACTGGAGACAGGATGCAATCCTTGGGGGCTGAAGGGTCTGCAAGGAAAAGTAGTGACAGCTGGGTCACTGTTTAGTTTCCTATGTCTGGGAATCTTCCTGTTGATTTTATTTTCTGTCTCGGGGCTTTGGGGAGGTTGTTCTGGGTGTGCCAATGCTGGGGAGGGTTGGCTGGAGATAAGCTAGGAATATCACTGCTCCAGCTAGTGGCCTCTTCTAGGGAGCTTGTATCAATCTGCCCAACAAGATGATTTGCTTGTCATTTGGTTAGTATAAGTGAATTAAACAGCTTAGGCTGTCAGTGTGAACAAAGCACAGGCCCTGTGTAAAATGAGGAAAATCTACAGAAGTGGCATAATCATGTAATCATAACCAAATTCTCATTTCCTGCCCTTCTTGCAGCAAGGGCAATTGAAGGTGCCTTTCCTGGCTCTGCAGCTGCTGGACTTCTGCCTGAGTATTCTCACACTCTGCAGCTCTTACATGGAGGTCCCCACCTATCTCAGCCTCAAGTCTTCTGACAACAGGGTAGGTACTGAGCAAGCCCAGCAGATTTGTCGTGCTGTGAACCCTGATGAAGTTTCTTTCAGTGGCTGTTAAAGAATAAACTTTCTCTGATCTCCATGTTATACCCAGAACTGCTCTGTTTGATGACAAAAGAGGATTTTCCCTACGTTTTCGCCAACGCGGTGTTCTTGACTGGCAGCTTGCTTAGGCAAGTGTTTCTTAAAAGTACCTGTTTTTCTCATAAGAATCTTATGGATGCAAATTGCAGAGCAAAATGATTTGGATAGACCCTGCCTGCATGCATTGAAAACACATCAACTTTTCATCTTTATTAAATAGTTATAGTTCTTAAATAGTCTCCTGAAAATCTTTGCCAATGGAGTGTAAACAGTAGGAATAAAAGATGTCCTGTAATCTTTCTGATGAAGAAGGGAAGGTGGCCTGTCCCACCATTGTGAGAGGCAGGCTGAGACACTTGCTGCGTTATCCACCACTTTGTGTGACCCTGGTAGAGGGAAGAAGGGTTTATGACAGACTCTCTCTCTCTCTTTTCACAGAGCTTTTTGCCAACTCTGGAGAAGTTACCAACAGAGGAATATGCCAAAGTGATGGTCACCTTCACCATTGCGTTCATTGCTGTCCTCTTCCTGAAGGTAAGTGGATGTAGGGTTTGCATCACCAGACATGAAGCTCTCTTGCCTGGGGGACAGGATGAATTGGTTTTACTTCTCTCTCAAGTCTGCCAGGACGTTGGGAAGCCTTGTGTATCTCCTTGGGTGTAGTAGGAGCTATGCCTCAGCGCAGAGTTGGAGGCTGGTCTATTATTCACATCACTGGTTTCATGCTTCTGCGGATGCGTGTTATAAAGCAAAATCTCTCTCATATCCAGAAACTGCTACTGCCCATTCATCTCTAGAAGATGTTTAAAAACAAATATAGGAAACTCTCCTGCTATTGTGTGCCAAAATAAATTAAGATCATTAAGCAGCAGGTTAGATCTTCCACTTGGGTAAGTCACTGTATCCACACTGATGTAAGTAGAGTTATGCACACTGATACCCTGAAATTTAATTAAAACCTGTGAGCTGCTGAATCCTCATCTCAGGAAACTCCACTGTGAGATGGTTTCTATTCTTTTTGCTTCAGTGGATTAGAGAAGAGGTTTTTCACTGTGGGATTTCAGAATAACCAAGAAAACCAGATCTTTCCAGGTATTTGAGCAGATTCTGCCAGAGTGAAAAATGCTGCTACTTAGTTGGAAAGCATTCTTTATCCAGACTCCTCCCAGGAGGCCAGGCGTGCCACTGTAGAGTCAAGTGTCTTATATGATTGCGCTGCAGACATGATTTTAGCATATCTTTTAATGGGAGTGGAGATAACCCTGAAACCCAGCTGGCATTGTGGGTCTTCAGCAGAAATCTCGTTGACCTGGCAAATCAGTTGATTTTAATTTTCCACAGGGTTAGCTACAAGACTGCTTAACTTGCAATGACTTCTTGCACTGGAGTTTGTAGGAGGAAGGCTGGGGAAAGGGTAATTAAAAAATGCATGGGGACAAGTACTCCTTGGTCTACTAAACTCCCCAAAACAAGTCATTAGGAACCCCATCCTTTAAACTTAGTAACAACCACCCCTCTCTCCCACGTGTAGCAAAACTGTTGTCGTGAGAGAGTTCCTTCCAAGTGATAAAGATCTGGTGAGGAACATTGCAACAGCGTGAAATATTTTAGGGCTAAAAAAGCCATTTAGCCAATTTAGGGGTCATTAGTTTCAATTCACTGAATGCCAACACCAAGGTAGTATCTAAATATGTTGGACTTGCCCAGGATTTTTTTGGATAAATTGACTTGCTTAATGACCCATTGCAAGCATTTAATGCTCTTGCACTGAAATGTTGTTTCTGTGTATCTGGTGCTGTTTGCCTGCCAACTTGCAATTACTGTCCTCAATTAGTTATTTGCATCCCACATCGTAGTATAACTCAGCTAGAAGTTTGTTAGATGAAGAGACAGGGCACCTGCCCCACTGCACGCCTTTGCCAGTGACCTCATATAAGACCCACAAGACTTTGCTCAACCTTGTAACAGGAAATATTTGCCTGGCAATGCTGTGGGGATGGTAATGCTCCTCTCCCTCCTTTCTCTCATATAACACTGCCCTTTGCAAGGATCGTGTCCTGTTGCTACATGGAAGGCTCTCCACGCAATTTCACAGCTCCTTACCGGTGTGATTGCATGCTTGCCTGTAGAGCCTCAACGACGATATCACCGGCTGTTCCAGTCTAGGTTCCTCAGAGAAGCAAAGTATTCAAAAGGCAGAGTGAGTGGAGGGGTGGTGCTTACATAGCACCATTAGGGCAGTCTCGCTTGCTCATCTGTGTATCCACAAGTAATCTTTATCTCACCTCAATATTATAAGTCATCCCCCTCCATGATGACAAGAATGCAGAAACCATGGGGAATAAAACATTTCTGACCAGAAATGGAAGAATGGGTTTAACATAATTACTTCTGAAGTAGCTTGCTTCCTGGCCTCTAGGACAAGCATCCTATCCACTTACAACATCAACTGCCAGAGTTTTCCCTCTTCAATTCAGGGTGGAGAAGGGTCACTACAGTGACTCTGGAGTGTTTTGAGTTACACAGAATCGTAGAGGTTGGAAGGGACCTCGAAAGATCATCTAGTCCAACCCCCCCTGCCAAGGCAGGACCACCTAGAGCACATCACTCAGGAACGTGTCCAGTCAGGTTTTGAATGTCTCCAGAGAAGGAGACTCCACAACCTCTCTGGGCAGCCTGTTCTAGTGCTCTGTCACCCTCACAGTGAAAAAGTTTTTCCTTATATTAACCCGGAACCTTCTATGCTCCAGCTTGGACCCGCTGCCCCTTGTCCTATCGCTTAATGAGACTGAGAAGAGCCTGGCTCCATCTTCCTGACACTCACCCTTGATGATCCCAAGGTCACTGGCTGCCTTTACAGAAGCTGCATGTACAAATGTATTCTGCTCAAACCTGCTGTTGCTTGCAGTGGTCTTAACTGAAGTCAACTTCATTGAACTTGGTGCTGATACTGGATTGGCACTGCAGCACACTCCTCCGGAATCAAAATGAAAGACAGGATTTTTTTTTGTTATATAATTTTTTTTTTAAATTTATTGGGGTTTCTTTCACGGATGAGTGGGGCTTTTTGTACTGTTTATAAGATGACTTCAGTGTCTTGCATGTTTGCTCTCTCTATGAAGAGGCTTTTGGAAGGGGGAAAGTTTTTGCAGTATTCCCTGAAGGTGGGCAAAGTTTGGATTTACCTCCTCATCTCTGGAAGTTTGTTTGAGAGATGGATTCCTTCAGCTCAGATACTTCATTCCTTGTTCTCATGCTTTGTCTTGGCTTTGTGACAAGACAAACAGTTCTCATTGTTCTCGGAAATCCTAAGCTACATGGCTCGTTCTTGGGGCATATAACTCCTTATGTTCCTTCCAAAATGCTAACTGTTTTTAAAATAGAGTCTTACGCCAATAAAAATAAGAGGCACACGACTTCGCCTCGCTGCACAGAGTAGGGAAAATATTTATTTAATATGGTATGTTTCACAGACCTTGCTTATTTTCTTGTGCCACAATCCATCAATTGATCCATTTTTCTCAGAAAAGCTCTATTTATTGCATCTTGTAACTCTGTGAGGTGCAAGGCGGTCTTGTCAGAAAAGTGTAACTATTGCAAGTATAGCATTTTGTTGAATGAGCCAACCTTCCAGGTCAGTCCTAGTTGACCAGGGAGCCTTGGATCTCTGGGAGGTGGATGTTGTGCCCAAGGGGTTTTTCTGAGACATTCAAACTTTGTAGCCTGCTCAGAAAAATAACATGAAAGACGTGCTTTCCTTTCCTTTACCTGATGACATTGCACTCTGAGAGGTCTTAAGCGTGTGCTTTATACTTGATGGTATTGCTAGTCCGATTGATTTCCCATGCCAGTGTACTGTTCCAAGTAGATGGAGTTGTCACCTTCCTTGTGAAGGACCACGAAATAGATTTAAGGCCCTGGGACACATGGTCCCAGGTTTCCACCTTCAGAGAAGAGAGCAGGACAGTTGCAGGCTGATGGCAAAAGTGGACATGCTCTTGTTGACTTGCAGCGCAATGACAGACTTTCCTTTCATTTTCAGGCCTATATGTTCAAATGTGTCCTGAGCTGCTTTAAGTATATTAAAGCCAGCAAGAGAGCGGAGGTGAAAGTTGACTCGCAAGCAATTGAAAAGGTGAGTAAAAACTGTTTCAGAATTACACCTTGCAAAGTCTCGGTTTAGACTGAGATACGTGATGATCTTTACTTTTGCTCTTGGTGTTCTGAGAGAGAGTTCAACCCTTCAAATGTGCACTAACAGGTACTAATAATCAGTTTCCAATTATATTATATTCTTTTAACTTTGCTTTTGTATAAAACCTTTCAAAGTCAACGGTATCTGCAAGGAACCTGAAACTCAGGCTTCAGGCTAAGCAGAAAAATGGGAATATATCACTTTTATTCTCTGATCCAGAGATGTGTCTTTAATTTCAGTTGAACTTTCGTTTCTGTGCCTAATAGTGCTACCCATGCTCAAAATTAAGTTTGTCTTCACCTTTCACTGAATCAGCGTCTGAGAGATTTGGTGCATTGCCCTTCATCCTAACAGTTTGCTAAAATAATGAATATCAATGTCCTTGGATTACCGCTGATCTCTTTAGCAGTAGCATCCAGCTGCTCTGACACAATGGAAAGACATTGAAGACTTCCAAAAATAAAAGATACTGCAAAGATGGATGAGAAGTAAAGACAAAGAATATGAAATGCTAAGTGTAGGCATTTGTCTTGTTGAAACTTGCCAGATATGATGAGCCTTGTCTTGCCAACAGTGTGTGCCCCTGCTGTGCGTGCTGCATGGCCCCCTGCAATGACCTGAACTTAGCTTCTTTGCTTAGGCAATGAGGCTTATATTCTGGACATTAAAGAGCCTTGGTCCATTTATTGCAGCCATGATTTGGGAGAAGGAGGTGGGACTGGCTGCAAAGTGGTTATAAAGTGGTGACCTCTAATTCTTCTGGATTTCTGCCCTTTATCTCTTTCAGCCCTTGTGGTTCTGTTACACTGCTTTGAACTAGATAGAGAAACACATCCAAGATTAAATTTACTTCAAACCCTTCATGTGATCCCCAGAGCATAATGAATGGTCTTCTCTTTCAGGCTGCGCTGCCATCATATGAGGAAGCCCTTGAGTTGCCTTCCAAGGAATCCCCACCACCCTATGTGGCAATCTAAGCTCCACTCACGGAAAGAAGATGACATCTGTGGCTCTTACCCCTCTGTCAGATAGTCAGCCTTATTGAGAAGTCCTTACTTTATAGCAGTATCATGCTTATTACCATCCACCCCACTTTAAGAGCCTACAAAGAGTAGTAATGGTGAACCACTTAAGTTTGTGCCTTGTTCTGCACTGGCAGTTTTGACGTGGTACAACCAAGCTGCAGTGCTAATTTTAACAAACTTGGCACCAGACACCACAGAGGTTCCCATCACTGGCCTCTGACATCTGGCTAATGTGAAGTGTAGGCACTGGCCTGAATCCCTTGTCAGGCTTGCTTTATGCCAGGAAGATGCTGTTTCTCATCTGTCTCACACCTAAGCCAGCAGCTGAGATATTTAGGAAGTGGAATGGAGGAAAAACAGGCAAGAACCTTTTCGCTGAGATAGTCCAGCCCCGAAGCTATGCTACGCAGCATCTTTTGGTGAGGACCCTCCAGGAAAGGGATCAGCAAAAGAATGAAGATATCAAATGAACTATGACGCAGCTCTCATCCTGTCTGCTTAAGATGATGATCAATAGTGTGTCCTCCAGAATATACAACAATCTGGAATTGTCACAGTATTGCTGTCATTGTATATGTTTGCTTTTTTTTTTTTTGCTTTTAGTGTGACTTGAAAGATGGGTTTCAACTAAAAATAAAATGTTAATGGCTTCAATATTTTGCAGTCTGATTTCTGAACGATGCTGTCCTTGCTGTCTGAAGTGTGTCATGAGGAAAGCAATAATTTGCTTTCTAAAAAAAAAGTTAGTCAGCAAAAATGGTGCTTTGGCCTTAAGCCGATGTTATTTCGCAAAGGAAAAGATGGTCTGTCTGACAGCCAACCTAGCAATTTCATCCAAAAATCTAGCTTGCTCCTTCCTCTTGTACATTATCACCCATGATAAAGATCCTGCCCTAGGCATGCTTTCTGTGGCACATTCACAACTGACTCTGACTGCACAGGTCGGTCTCTGTAGATGTTAGTGAATAATGTTGCTGATGGTAGATGAGAGGTCGCTGGAAGGAGCAGCTGCTCACCTCTTCGGATCATTGCCTGCTTTTTAAAACAACTCAGTATAAATGTGTAATTTGCACAGTATAGAATAGAATAGAATCATTAAGGTTGGAAGAGACCTCAAGGTTCATCCACTCCAACCGTCCCCCCACCACCTATTAACCACTAAACCATGTCCTTCAGTACTGTGTCTAACCTTTCCTTAAATACCTGCAGGGACGGTGACTCCCCCCCCTCCCTGGGCAACCCATTCCAAGGCCCAACCACCCTTTCCGAGAAGATATTTCTCCTCATCTCCAACCTGAACCTCCCCTGGCGCAACTCGCAGCCGTTCCCCCTTGTCCTGTCACTGGTTATCTATGAGAAGAGGCTGACCCCCAGCTCACCACAACTTCCTTTCAGGTAGTTTTAGAGGGTAGTTGTAGAGGGCAATAACTATTCCAGCGTTATCCATGATGCGGACCACAGCCTGAGGTCTTTATTCTGCTCTGAAACAGGGCAACAAACTTCAGTGGAAGATTTACCAAAGTATAAGTAAGAAATGTTAGTGCTGCCCCATGCTCTTTTCACTGGGTGTGTATTTATGTATACAGGGGTGAAGATAATGATGTTGGTCACTGAGGAGGCTGATGATTCCCTTGTTCTGGGGACCAGGATACTCAACAGCCATGATTTCTGGAAGGGTGTACTACGATGACATCCTAATGTCTCCAGTGCTTTTAAACATGTTTAAAATCACTGACAAAAGTACAAACCCTTCAAATTCTTCAAGCAGAAAAGAATTTTTCTGACCCTAAACCTGGTAATTTTTTAACTGTGACTGAAAAGCAAGAGACCAACTCAAAATTCAACCACAAAACCTTGCAGAATCATGTGAAGAACCCAGTTTCTTGCATCAAGGTCCAGCCTAATCTCTTGCTTGATTAGGTGCGAGATAAAACATTATCTTTGAAAATATGAATAATCAGTAGGCTGCAGTACCTTCCAGACATCACCTGTCAGCCCCCTTGGTCACAGTCCTGGAGACCAGGCTGGATGCTGAAACCAGCTCTTTCTCATCTCTTACCAGCTACCTGCCCACCTTGGTTGCAGTGCTCAAAGCCAGGGCTGGAGGAGGCCATGGGGTGGGATACCAGCATGGAGCTTCTCTCCTTAGTTTAGGGAGGTATTTGAAAGCACAGTCCTTCCTTAAGATTCCTCATCAGAGCACGTAGGCCGAGATGGTCTGTGACAACCATCACAGCACTGGAATGTCTTCACCAGGCTGCCTTCCACTGGCCAGGGTTGACCAAAACCCGTTAACTGGGTCTGCCCAAAATATCGTTAGGAGAAATGCTGGCAATTCACTTCACTTCTAAACCATAAGAGGGTTCTTCAATGTGATCCAACAAAATTGTGTTAAAAATCCTTTTCCATCTCTTTAAATGGTTCAAATTCTACCTCTAATTAAATTTCCATTAATAACGCTCTTGGCTATTTAGCCACTGCAGCAGGGCTAAACATTCCCTAAGCCTCTTGGTTTAATTGATTTTGATAAGACAGCTAAAGCAGCTAAAGTGTGTTCAACATACCCTTGCAGAGATGGAGTTTGCTTCAGTGTGTGAGGAGTCGATCCTTTGGGTACACACCTGATCTTCTAAATGAACCTGACGTTTCATGCCTCTTAGCATGCCAGACAATCCTTCTGCTTCATGCAGTATTTTCTCTCCAGGGCTCAGAATAGTTCCCCATGAAAACCTGGCTCAAAAAACCCCTGAAATCTGATAAAATGTATAGATTTATTGTGAGTTTCCAGGCAGGTCAGGGGCTGAGTTCTAGACAGGAAGTGTTTTTGGTTTTCTGAAATGTTAGATGATTTGGCCAACACAAACTGAACACAAGCTGTCCCAAGACAGACGATGGGGCTATCAATGCTGGTTTTGAGACTGAAAAAAGACTCTTTTAACATGCTACTGTTATACTGTTTGTTCTCCTCTAAACTGATTTACTGATGTGAGTCTCTCCAAATACAAGCTGAGAACCAATTCATGCAAATGCGCTTAATGCTGCTCCACACATTGCTTTGCTTTTTTTTTTTTTGCTTTTTTTCCCAGTGTGGAGGAGAAATGAGCAGAAATTCTTTGACGTAGACAGTTGACTGAGCTGATGATCTCAGGACTGGCAGAACAGATATGTAAGAGGGACCTGACCACCTTTAGAAGCAGCAAGCATCTCATGCAGGTAGAGATGCTCCAGGACTCCAGAGATGTCCATTAGATTACCTGACTGAGTGTGGGTTTTTTCCCCCATATGACACTGAGAAAAAAAACTCAGGTTTTTTGGTTTTGTTGCTTGAAGTGTCTGTGTGTTGCTTTGAGCACTTCTGCTTTGTTTCATTTCTTGTCCTTCTCTAGGCATTCTGCTGCCACTGCCTTCAGCTGGAGGAGACATGCCTCTGAAAAAAGAAACAAACTTCATGGTCACTTTCCCCAGAAAGGGAAACTGAGGTATGAAGGAAAAGGAAACAACTCATGGAATACCATGGAGTCATCCAGAGAAAGCAGGAAAATTGCAGAATGGGTGAGAGTGATCCTGGCCTGCTCTCAAAACCAGGCTCAGTACCTGAGACTGCAAGAAAAGCCTCTCAAGGTCCAAGCAAAGGTCCTGAGAGACTACCTGCAGGTAGTGCTCATGGCTGGGTGAGATGGCATTGTGCTCTACCATAGCAGAAGTACTTTGTTTTATTGACACAGGGTAGCCCTCCCTGAGGCTCCTTCCCTCAGCCTTGGGCTGGTCCCAAAGAGACAATGCTGCAAACCCAGTTATATGCTGGATGTGCTCCCATGCACCATTCAAAGACTTTTAATCAAACGTTTGATAAACCTGTCCACTGATGGGAAATGTTTTCTGGTGAAGGCAACCAGCAGAGGTTGCTCCAGCAATCCAGGACACATTTTTTTGTAAGAGACTCTTTGACATGGAAGCTCAGTAGAAGTTCTGATTCTACAAATCCTCCTGGAGGTTAAACAGCACCAAAGCTGGCAGAAAATACACTGTCAGTAAAGCCTGGGGAGGATCGGAAGCATTTTTCTACTGCTGGCTTCTATCAGACTTTGAAATGGCATCCAGAAACATGACGGAGCTGCTAGCAACTTGGAAAAAATAATGCATAATGCAATAGGAACAACAGTGCTCAAAAACCAGGCAATTCAAGTCATCCCATCCACTATGATGGAAAGGTCTCTCCTATCCCAAGGGTATTCTGATGTCCATGAGTAAGTATAAATAGACCTTGAAGAGGGCAAAGACAGCAGCTTGGCAGCATTCCCTGGCATCTCCTCGAGGTGACGTAAGCCAATGTGCTGACTGGCCCTGGAGCGGCGGAGGGAATCCCGGGTGATGGATGTGTGGTGTTTCTCCAGGAGCCTGTCACTGCAGACCGTCCTGCACCACGGGGACCGTGCTGCCTCTCTTGGTTTTCTTGCTGCCTTGGTTTGAATGACACTTATAAACCTTCCAGGATTCGACCCTGGGACAGGCACCATTATAACTGCATAAATCAAACACCATAAAAAGACAGGCTTTACTTTAGCTTTCCTGCAGACAGTTCATTAAGGTAATTAGTCACTTGTATCAGTCAAATGAAGTCGCTGCAACTGCTGTCCCCAGTGGTGGGCCGAGAATGACAGAAATTGGCAGTGTGGTCATGCATCAGCCCAAATCCTTTTGCAGCCGTTTGCTTTCTGTCTGCACGCTCATCCATCAGGCCAGATGTCCCCATGGACTCCAGCTGAGGATTTCTCTCACCCATGTGTTTGCCCACAGGATTTTTGTAAATTTTCTGCTAGTGAAAGTTATTTTACAAAGCTGTTCTTCTTCTTGGATGATCCCAGAATTTTTATGACTACTTTTTCTTACCCTGGTCCTTTTGTAAGGTTTGCCTTGATCCAGATGGTACGTTGGCTCATTCACCTTCGAGAAAAAGAGTTGCCCGCACAGTGACCTTCATCGTTACAAACACAAGTCTTATATTGCTGTTTCATTCAAGCAATTCAGCAGGACAGATATAATGTTAGGGACTTCTGGGCCAGGCCACCGATGCTGGTGGCACCATAAAGGCGGAGAAGTCAAGGCATGGAGCGAGGGCGTGAGTTGCCCAAATTATGCAGGTGGTCCGCAGGAGAGCCAGGAATAGCACCCAGGAGGCAACTCAGTCCCAGGAGGGATATGTGGGCAAGGTTAATACGGCAAATAAAAAATGATCCCTCTGAAATAAATGTGACCCATAAAATACATAAACATTGCCTGGCCATAAACAGCATTTACTATTTACAGCATCAGAGCAGAAGGATGTTTGCCAGCCGTTTGCAGCTTAAAGGATAAACAGCAGTTCTTTTGATCCTGAGTTGTCGGAAGGGTTGTATTTAAAGCCATTCATTTCTCTCCAGTCTTTCACCCTTTACATCACTTGTTTTATGCTTCGCACTGATCCCACCGCTGTAAATATCACTTTTGCAGTAGAGCGGTGGTGCAGTAAATATCCTTTCTGGTAATGAAGCAGGCGGGGAGGGACGACTCCACTCCCTGTAACAAACTGAAATAGAAACACTGTGGGGATAAAATACAAGAATTGGAGTTCTGACTAAATTTTTGTCACCATTTCTCTGAGTATTTGAGAAATGGAGGCTGTGAATACAGCTCAGAAATGCTCACCTGGGAACATCAAATGAAGGCTGAAAAAGACAAAAAAAAAATTACAGAGCATTTTTCTAAATCTTGGAGTTTTCTGGTGGCTGGAGGGCAAGAAAGCTGTGTTTACTACAATGAACAGGTTTGTTTAGGATGAGGTAAAAATCAACGGCAAACTACTCAGGATTTGGCTGCTTGTCCCTTCCCAACCCTCTTCTTGCTCTGCTGCCTAAGCATGAGTTCTCCACATCTCCAGATCCCTTCTGAGAAAAGAGCAAAAAACACTATGCTTTTTTTTTTTTCTTTTTAAAGAAAAATCCAATATTTTAAATGCCTTCTGCTTGAACTCTATTGGAAGTTTAGAAATGTCTTGAGATCCCTGAAGTCTGATTTCCTTTTTTCCACAGAAACCCTTCACATTGTTCTGGGTCATTTACATGGATGTGCCTTAGGGATGGACTCATTTTGATTTTATCGTTTTGGTTTGTTGCAGTGTGAAATTTATACCAAGATATTAAATGTAATAATGGTATGTTTATTGGAAATATGCAAATATAAAACTAAAATACTGTTTTAAAATAAAACTTGAGCAAAACAAATGGAAAAAGTAAAATGCCAAATCAAAACAAAGCAAGTCTGCACTAGTGAAACTAAAATGTCATTTTTCTTGGCTTTTCCCGTCTGATCTACACTCCTGTGAAATGTTATGCATACAGTGATAGAGAAAGAATCTGCATTTATATAGTTTATGCCATTGGAATTGCTTGCCTTATGACAAATGAGACGTTGCCACCTCTCCCAGCTGTAATACTGCCCGTATGAGTATGTCCTTGCTTTTTAGCATTTTTAGCACTTTCTCTGAAACTGGGCTTTGCTCTTCCCTGACCCATCCCCAGGCTGGCAGATTTGACAACCCAAAGAATGAAGGCATCCAACAGAGTGATATTTTAACATCAGGATTTTAGTTGTTAGAAAAACAAGGGAGGATCCGGAGAAGAAAGCAGTATGGTGACCAAACCATGGAAAAGTTTGGGGCATCATGAAGAGCTTTGAGGCACCAGCCACCACAGGAAAAACCTCTCTCTTGTCTGGGCGCAAAGGATGATGCTTCCTCAATCGGTCATGCTGGGGGGGACAAGCTGCATCTCTTGAATTCTCTCTGAAGTCTTCTGCTGAACCTGACTGCCTCCAGAAAGCCATTTATTTTAATTAATTCTCATTCACTTGCAGGCAGAAGCCTTGGCTGTAGTTAGGCTGTGACGGCTGTTGGGGCAGTGCAAATGTTCTCCAGCCCTGCTAAGCACTTACAATATTATTATTTTCCAGCTGAAGTCTCCCAGCGCTTTAAGTGCTCTGACGGGGAGCTTCACGCTGCCATGTCATTAAACATGTCTCATCCGTGCTGTGACATCCAGACTTTGCAGCCAAGCTTAGTGCAGCCAAGCTCATCGATCCGAGCTGACTGACAACGGGCATAAGCAACCATGGTCTCAAAGCAGCGAGAAGACGGCCCCAGCAGCCCCGGCCCCTCTGCCCACTCGCTGGTGGGAGCACGGTGGCTGCAGCCGTCGGCAAAGTGCTTTTACCCACAGTGCTGGTGGAGCAGAGCAGGTCATCTGATCGTGTAGTGGATATTTCTCCAAAACCTATTTGCCACTTCCATCCTGAGATAGTCCCGATGGTCATAATCTGAACAGCGGTGTGGGGAACAAGAGAAGGGGGTACAAAACCAGGTCAGAAAAACCAGGTCTATAGGTGCGGGTGTTGTCTTTCATTGTCACCTTTGTTGCCTTGATACAAAGCATCTACATGCCTTTTCACCTCCATCTGAGCTCAGATAATAATACAATGGGACTATTGTTTGGGGAAAAATTGTTGGCTATACCCAACAATTTCCCATCACTCTGAAGCATTTGATTTCAGCAGGAGCAAAGTGAGACCAGGATCTTCTGCTGACCATCCAGCACTGGAAGGAAAAAGGGGATCTATTATTTAAAACAAGAACTATTTTAATAAGGAGACATGGGCGTGAATGTGTTGGAGAGAGGCAGACCTTCCGTGTGCCAGGACACGTGAAGCCTACAATAGGAGCTCTGCAGAATGGCAGGGCCGCTCTGGGGCCAGCATGAGCCGTTAATGGTTTGTCTGTTTACGTTGCAAGCAGGCTCAGGAAGAGCTTTAAATGCATATTTTCCTCCTGAAATATTGAATCCAGTGTTTTCATTTTCAGAGGCCTGGGGAAAAATTATGTTTCATATTTTAAAAATAAACACTGCTTTTACAGAGCTATAAATGCAGACCTATAGTATCCAGCACACCTTTGCCTCTCGCCTTATTTTCAAAGCTTTAATGTTGCTTGTGTGCCACAACCTCTGCTAGTGAAAATATTCACCTGAAATGTATTTATCTTTCTTTGCTAATTAACAGCAAAATGACACAGAGAAACTTTATATTTTCCTCAGCAAGAACAGCCATAGAGGCTTCATTTACGGCAGGCTCTGAATGATCCCTATTCATGGCAAGCAAGTACTGTCTGCACCAATAGATCCTTGTACGCATGGCAGAGCAGCAGGAGAAACCCCATCGTAGACAGGGCTGGAGGTAAAATCTTCCCTATTTTATGCTCTTATTTCACTTTCTTCCCTAATAGTCGTAAATGTATGGATGTAGCCGTTCTGTATATTTGGGGAGCAAACATACCTGTGTGCATATAAGCACACAAGGATAGCAGTGAATAGTATTTATACATATCAGCCCTCATCTAAATCCATGCATATATAAACACATCCATGAAACATGCATGTATGTGCACACATACATATTTATATTCATAAACATACACAAGCAATCATGTTTATAGGCATGTGCAGTCACATGTGTGTATCTTCCTGCATCCCTTCACAGGCATAAGCATTTATACATGAAGTTATCATACCGGGCTCTTTGTGCATGCACATGCATACATAAAGATCTGCATGTGTTTCCTAAACTACTCCATGACCATAATCTGCAGTTTTCACATCCTGCATGGTAGCCCTTTTAACCCCAGGGGCTCTGAAATAACAAGCAAATAAAATAAGATGCCACCAAGCTTGGAAAAGGCTCTCAATGAGAGAAAGAGGCAAAATGGGAGCAAAAAGAGAAAAACTCTTCTGGAACGTTTGCTCCTTCTGGCTAAAAATCTTCCAACTAGCTCCAGAGATGGTGGAAATGTTATGATCGATGGTGTGTCCCTGGGAAGATAGCAGCGGGACAAATCCACACTGATTTTGCATGAGAACATAGCCATCTTTTAATATTTTAATTAACACTTTTAATGTTGAAAGAATTAAGAATAGCCTGGCAACTTCACTCAGGACAGGTCCTTTTTTTTTTCCTAATCAAAGAGCCTTTCTCCACGGGAGCTCTCAGCCGCTGTTGAAGCACTTTTGGAGTAAAGAGTGACTCTGGGTAAGGGAAGAGAAACTGGGCTTTGAATTAAAGGTGGTTTGCCATGGCACTGCACTAACACAATGCAGATGAAATGGATGAGTGCTCCAAGGGCGTGCGGCTGGAAAGGTGAGCAAAGACTAATCCATCAGAGGAGAAGAGCTTTAATCAACTGACAATAGTGTAATACAGTAGTTAAAAGAAAAAAAAAAAGAAAATAGATGCACTGCTTTGTGATGAACCCGTCATTAAATTCATCTTACTCTGGTACCAAATCTCCCTGCTGCTCTTCCATAAAGAAAACATTGGATTTCTGCTCACTTGCAGCATCATCAGTCTTATTTGCTGATTTAGATTATTGGCTTTCTGTGGCAGGAGCTGTATCTCCCTCGTGTGTACAGACCTGAATGCTATGCTGTAAAAAATAAATCAAACTCCTAATCTGTCTGTCTATCCGGAGTTTCTTGTCTATTTATCTAGTTTAGGCTGCTGAGTTCGTTCTTTCCCTCCCTGCTCTCCGGCACAGGGGGCACAACCTCACAGAGAAGTAACTGTTTCCCGCAGGAAGAAATTTGTTCCGCATCCTACGCTTTCGCCTCTGCCTCCCCAACCCTTGCTCTCCTCTTCCTCTCTCCCCCCCTCCTGCAACCGAGCACTCGCCCACAAATTAAGCCAAGGAAGCGAAGCCCCCTGATGCCACAGGCTGGTTTCCAGCCCTGCACATGGCAAATGCAGGGACTGAGAGATGATTTGTGCGACTCTATTCCTGTTTCTTCCCCCGCCCCCCCA
>VWZZ01004643.1:471095-528356 GCA_013399095.1 Psophia crepitans | reverse complement strand
TGTCAGGGGCTGGCCCCATGCCTCCCCGAGGAAGGGCAAGTTAATACCTCTGGGCCAAGGCTCTTGCTTGCCACTCTGCATCCAGCCTCCAGCTCCTCCACAGCCATGGACAGGATTTTCTCTGCCTTGCTGCTCTCTGTGCTGCTTCTCCTCCAGAGCTATGGAGTTTACGGGGCACCTCCACAACCAAGAGGTAAGTAGGGAGGTCAGCAGTGGGATGCATGGTGCAGGTCCTCTACCTCTTCACCACCAGCCTGCTTTGGGACTGGGAAGGAGATGAAAGAAGAGATACCAGACTTCACTCAGGGAAGCAGAAGAGCTTTCTCAAATATTGTCCCAAGGTAGCAAAACCTGGAGTTGTGCTTGCTTCTGCCTGTTACACTGCTTTAGGGAAATAGTGGGAGGTCTGTACAGAGGCACAGCAAAGATGGCATCAGGACAGCCCCAGCCCCCAGAGTAGCAGCAACCCCAGGGCTTCCTGGATTTGGCTGTAGGAGGCCCAGGCAGGAGAAGGGCTCTCCTCTTCCTTCCAAACCTGCTTCTCTCCGCAGCTCTGCAGAGGGCTGGTTTTGTTGGGAGCTCGAGGAAGAGTTGGCCAGACACCCCAAGCACTGGTTAACCTCACCAAGCAGGAAAGTCTGGGTCAGGCTGCTGAGGATGACCCTTTTCTAGGTTTTACTTCATCCGTTCTTGAGAAAAATCCTGCTCTGTTTGTCTTTCCAAGTAGGCTGTAGAGCAGCCACAGGAGATGAGCTGCGTGCCCTTTAGGGTATATGGTCTCTAACTCCAGTCTGCAGTGAGTGTCAACAAGTATTGAACAGAAAGGGAAGGGCTGGAGGGTCTGGTAGCACCTCTCCTCTGCCAGGGGCAGGATGCTGCCAGGGGTTCCAGCCAACCTGGGGAACTCACCGCCAAAGGCAAGAGTTACTGCTGGATTTTAAAAATGTCTGAATTATCTTATAATGATGCATAATGTATATACCTGGGTAGATTGACAGCTGCAAAACAGGCGTGACAGTGACTGCAGTGTTAGCTGTTGGTTTTGAATGGGTGTTTTCTGATGTACTGACCAATTCCTCCCTAGTAATTCGGAAAGGGAGAGTTATCTTTGCTGCAAAACCGCTGAGCGCTACCGAAGTCAGGAAACCTAACAGAGCAGTCATTCAACTCAGCCCCACCGTGAGCAATTGCCATTCCTAAAATAAACACCTTTTAATTCTGAGTTACTAGCCACGTTTCCTGTCCTTTTAATGAATATGAAAAGATGGTCTAAATGATATTTTCTGGTAAATCAGTGTATGAAGTTCAGTTATTCCTGAATAGCTTCAAGTGTAGACATTTTTTTAAATAGAGAAGGATTTTATTTCTGGTTTAATTCAGCTTTGAAATAAACTATGCTGAGTCAAGATGTCACTCAGAACAAGTGTGCCTCACCATCATCCCCTGGAGATACCACGGCCTGTCCTGCATACCCTGATGTGTGCACAGTGGCTGTGACCAGACAGCCTGAAATCCCAAAGCTCCCACCTGATATCTCCTCTCCTCTTCTCTTCTCTTCTCTTCTCTTCTCTTCTCTTCTCTTCTCTTCTCTTCTCTTCTCTTCTCTTCTCTTCTCTTCTCTTCTCTTCTCTTCTCTTCTCTTCTCTTCTCTTCTCTTCTCTTCTCTTCTCTTCTCTTCTCTTCTCTTCTCTTCTCTTCTCTTCTCTTCTCTTCTCTTCTCTTCTCTTCTCTTCTCTTCTCTTCTCTTCTCTTCTCTTCTCTTCTCTTCTCTTCTCTTCTCTTCTCTTCTCTTCTCTTCTCTTCTCTTCTCTTCTCTTCTCTTCTCTTCTCTTCTCTTCTCTTCTCTTCTCTTCTCTTCTCTTCTCTTCTCTTCTCTTCTCTTCTCTTCTCTTCTCTTCTCTTCTCTTCTCTTCTCTTCTCTTCTCTTCTCTTCTCTTCTCTTCTCTTCTCTTCTCTTCTCTTCTCTTNAAAAAAAAAGTTATTTAGGGCAAAATCACATGCAAAAAAAGAAATTATACCTTGCAATTTCTACTAAATCCAATTGTTTCTAGGGTGAAAAAAACCCTTTTCTTTCTTGATTTGTCAGGAAAACAAATGTGATTTGTTGGCTATAATGGCAAAGAGGAATCTGTGCTTTATTTCCGGAGGAACTCATCGCAAGACTTTAAGGGTTTCTCTGTACCTTCATTTCTAACCTGTAAAATGGGCATAACCAACTCGCAATACTGTAGATGGACTGTCAACTGAGATTTTTCCTTCCTTTGCAATGAATTATGGTGGCAAAGTGAAAGTCACCCCCATGGGAAAAGGTTATATTGCATTTTAGTGGAAATTAGAGCATCTGACAAAGTAATCACTGCCTGCTTCCCTTCTACCCACAGCATCTTTTAGAGAGACCTTTCTGGGAGCCAGAAGCAAATTCAGCTTTAGCATCTCTCAGGAAACTAATCTGATTATATTCTTTATGGCTATATCACTGGGTATTTATTTTCATCTGTCTGAAAGACTGAAGGCTCCATTAGATTTCACACTGAGGACTAGCTATAATATTTATGTCATAATTTGGAACAGATTTGTTGGCCCAAAAGCTCACATTTAAAAATCTGTCCACAGAAATCTCCTTTATGATATAACCTATATCGTCCCTCTCTGCAGAAATCAAATATTAACAGAGCACTTGATGCCCCTATGGAGACAGGCTAAATGATAGTAAAAAGTTTAAAGAACAGAATGCTATAGATCTGGTGGGGAAAATGGGATAATTCATTTAGAAAATAATAAAAAACACCAGTCCTTTTTATGTTTCGCCACAGTTGAAAATTAGGATTGAAAACAGCACGAAAATGAGAAATTAGAAAAAAAAAAAAGACTCAGCTCATTGCATTGCCAGTGCTTCCTGTTTATGTCATTTACTTTTTACAGTGGGTATTCACGTCTTACTATGGGGTTGTGGAGATTAACTATCAATTACGTGGTTCTGCATCTCTCTATTCTATCCTCCCTCACCGGTGCACAGAAATAAAACAGCGCTGGTCTTTGCTGTCTTACGGTATTTCATCATTAGTGCCACTAGCTGAAAAACATGAGGCAGGTTCACGTTACATTGGTTAGTTATTCTGGGTATCTCACAACTGAGCCTGAACTGCTGAGTTCCATGCCCGCCTCTGGTCATGCATGACAAAGGTACAATCTCATTAATTAATATACATATGGATTGCTTATCCATGTCCAACATGCAATAACTCCTTTTGAGACCTTTTTTGATGCCGAAGTGCACGCACAGGCTTCAGTTCACAACTTTATTCCTCCCCCCGCGCTGCCGTAAAGTGAATTAAGTTTCATGTAGACATTAGCAATAGCCTGGGGTTACAAGTGGGTAACCTGCTCCCACCAGTGCAGCGTTGGTATCTCATCAGCTCGTTCCTTCAGAAGTACATGTTGTCAACAAGTAACTGTGCTTTTCTTACAGACGCTTTCCTATGAAAGGAAAAAGAACATTTAGAAATATTGGGTTAAAGTGGTCTCACTGGGCCTCTCTGAGACAGGCAGAGAAAGGATTGAAGCTTGCAGGTCCTCTAGCCTCAGCTGCAGCTCCAGCAAGACCATTCTTTCCCTCCTAGTATATATCTTTTTCTCTTCTTTTTCTTTTATTTTTCTCCTCCCTCCTTATCCTTTCCAGGAACCCTGTGTAGAACCAAACCCACCGACTTGGTGTTCATCATCGACAGCTCTCGAAGTGTGCGCCCACAGGAGTTTGAGAAAGTCAAAGTCTTCATGTCCCAAGTGATCGAGGGGCTGGACGTGGGCCCCAACTCCACCCGGGTGGGTGTGATCAATTATGCCAGTGCCGTCAAGAACGAGTTTTCCCTCAAGACCTACCAAACCAAAGCTGGGCTCCTGCAAGCAGTCCAGAGGATAGAGCCACTCTCCACTGGGACTATGACTGGTCTGGCTATCCAGTTTGCCATTAGTCGGGCTTTTAGTGACTCAGAAGGGGCCAGGGTGAGGTCTCCAAATTTTAATAAGGTAAGCAAATTACCCATTTCTTGGACACTCTTTCTCTGATGTGGCTCATCACGGAACGGTAGGAAAAATCAGAGGAGGAGGAAAGGTGATTTTCTCTGTGCTTTGAGTGTGTAGTGACAAGTCAGGGTTAGTTGTCAAAGGTGGCAAACCTTTAGGAGGTGGAAACCCTTCTGAAAACAAAGCTCAACTTTCTTTTGGGCAGACATGGCTAAAAGTTGTCAGGGTAAATTTAACCCAGCTTCACTATTTCTCCTCTCTTCCTGCTTCTTTGGGACACAGCTCCCTGCTTTCAATGTGACTGCAACAACACACCACTGTGAGATGATGATTTCAGCCAGATTTGCTTGGCATGAAAAATGGTCATCTTCCCAAAATATTGTAATAAAAATGCTTCAGAATCCACCATAGCAAAAAGCAAGGCGACCTTCTGAAAGTTTCCTTTGAAATGGCCCCTTTCAGTTGCCGATGTAAAGCGAAGTGCTGTTTCGGGGTCCTCCACTGTTCATCATGTTTTTCAGAGGCTGGTTGATGTCTACATTCTCCATGCTGGGTATTCCCTTCAGGTGCACAGACTTCATTGACCAGTTAGCATTTAAGGCTGTGGTATAAGATCATCTTAACCCTGCACATGATTGCAACGGGCACCACCACTCCTGACCCATATTCCATGTGCAGGAAGCTCAGCCTTTAAGAAACTATTCCCCAGATACCTCGTTCACCCCGTTGACCATGAATGTAACCAAACCTCAGCCGAGTGGCCATCATCAGAAAAAATCTCTTTTGAGCATGCAGAGAATGTATATTCCTGACAATATGCGTTTTAGCTAAACATCATGAATGCACTTCCTAGGCCTTTGTGTCCCATGCCAGCTCCACTGGCTCTCTGATATGAGGTCAGACCAGAAAAATAAGCAAAGGCATTAGCAAGCATCTAATGACAAAAGCCCAGCTGTTGGAGCAAGGAAGCCTGGAATTTTTCTCCTGATTACAACAATTTTGGGACATCAGTCACTTTCCATTTCTCTCACTGCTGGTAGTGCTTTAGGAAAGGCAGAGCAGAACATGGAAAAGATGCCCAGGGACAGTAAGCCAAAAATAATACTGAAAAGTGAAAAACTGGGACTGGTAAAGATTTGCCAACTCCAAAAATCAGCAATCTGAAGGTGCTGCTGGTCTGGAATTCGCAAGATAGCCCTAAAAATGAGGCTGTCACCTACAAGGATGATCTAATGCCTTGTGTGCCCCCTTACCATGTTGAACTACAAGTAACTTGCAAATATTATTCATTAAATATTCATCCTCATATTTTGGGGTTTTTTTTATTGTGGGACTCACAGCAGAGAATATTCTGTGTATCCTGAGCCTAAACCTGGTTTGACACAATAGGAAGAACACCAAGTGTGATAACAGGAGGAAATTTATACTCCGAGAAACTTTCACTGTTTCATTCGCATTCAGCTCCAGAGAGAGAAGCCCATGTGATGTGCCATCATGAGCACATCATTACTCAAGCTTAGGAGTCACCTGGTACAAAATATTATAGCCCAGCTCTCGCAGGGCAACTCCAAGACCTAATTGCAATAGCTTTTTCTTAAAAAGGAGCAACATTGGTTTGTTTGTCAGTGTCTTTGAGGTTCACTGACAGAAATCATTGCAAAATGGCAAGGCATTATTAATATTATATGAATATCACCATTTTTTGGCAAAGAGCTTTAAAATCCTTTAGGTGCAAGACTAATTTATTCTTATTGATTTGACTGAACTACTTCAAAGAGATTAAGTGTGGATTCAGCCTTTGGCTCAAACCTGCTATTTTTTGAAGGCTGAAGCAACTACCTGTTGCTGCCAAGGTGTGTTTTGCTTTTCCTCGCTTTCCCAGCAGCAGTAACTCTGCCGCAGGGTCGCACAAGCGGCAGCAGTGATCCGTGCTGCCTGCTCCCACTGCTTTGAAAAGGTTTTGTAAAAGACTCATTTCTCAGAGAGCTCAGAGCTGCCCAATTTCTCCATGGCTGACTTCACTGAAGAGCTGTTTCAGACATTGTGTGGGAAAGAGATGTTTCCTCCAGTGAAACCACTTCAGGGGAGCTGGTGACAAGGTGACAGGTCTCCAGCAGAACTCTCCTGCAATCTCAGCCTGCCCAGAGCACACTATGGTGGAAAAACATGAGCAGGTTGAGACCCACAGGTCTCCTCTAAGCAGGATCATCCATAGCCAGACACAAACAGCCTTTCTGTCCAGAAGAAAAAAAAACTCAAACAACTGGAAATGTTTGGTTTTGTTGGGTATTGTTTAGCACAAAATCAGACAGCTGACGTGACACAAACAAACAAAATGTTATCTGGATGATAATATCTATTTCTGCTTTTCAGAAATTTTTACTCAGATTGACGTGCAAAATTGTTTAATAAGAGAGAAAACACAGAAAAATCCCAACAGTTTGAATGTCAGACCACAGAAACATTTCAGTTCTCAAGTACTGATAGGCAAAAGAGACATTTACTTCTCACTACTTCCAATCCACCCTTGCAAAAGGCTTATATCTCATCTCACTCCACTAGCTGTTGTTCCAATGACCAGAAGTAGCAGGACCTCCAACCAGGAGGCTTGTCCTGCCTCCTACAGTGTCAGCAGTAGCTGCCCACTACGTAACAGTAAATACAGTAGCAATCAAGAAGGGGGTGGATGCTGATCCTTTCCTTGGAGATGGTCAGATCTCACTAGGGGAATGATTACAGCATTCATTTCCATGTCTCGTGTTCTCAGACTTCCATTCAAAGATCTTGAGCACCTTTACAGGTGGACAAGGGTGATTGAAGGGTGCCAGTCAGTGCACAAAGGTTTCTCCCCAAAAGCTGGGAGTTGTTGCATGGCTGCACATTAGCAGAAATCTCAACTGTTGCTAATTTACCTTAAGTGGGACCTGACAGCTCAAGGTAGCTCTTCCCCAGGCTCCATCACTTCTACTTTCATCCATCCAGAATATTTCCTTGTAGGGAAAAAGAGTCAGGGGCACCAAGGTGGCTGAAGCTGTTCTCTGTTCAACATTCGACTTGTGCACAAAGGAGGGAGGCAGAGGACCAGCAAAGGGAGTTAAGACTGTTCCATGTATCTGCCATCCTCCACATGAGGAACTCATTGCTGGAAGAGTAATTCCAGTGCCTTCCATGGCAGCAGAGATCCCACACTGAGCACAACCCTGACATAGCTCCAGCAACCCCCTCAGAGTCCTCAAATGCCTGAGCTGGACAGATATCCTCACCCAATAGATGGGGGAAATCAAGGAACAGGAAACCTATGACCGGTCATTGCACCTGGAGTGGTACCTGGGTTATGAGTGAAGGATCCTAAAAGAGGGGTCTGACTTCGGTCTTGTTGCATGAAGGCAGCTCTCATAGAATCATAGAATGGTTTGAGTTGGAAAGGACCACAAGGATCACCTAGTTTCAACCCTGCCGTGCCATGGGCAGGGACACCCTGCACTAGACCAGATTGCCCAAAGCCCCATCCAACCTGGCCTTGAACACTGCCAAGGATGGGACCTCCATAACTTCTCTGGGCACCCTGTTCCAGGGCCTCACCACCCTCACAGTAAAGAATTTCTTCCTAACATCCAATCTAAATTCTCCCACTTTTAGTTTAAGCCCATGACCCCTTGTTCTGTCACTACACTCCCTAATAAACAGCCCCTCACCAGCTTTCCTGGAGCCCCTTTAGGTACTGGAAGGCCACAATTAGGTCTCCCCGGAGCCTTCTCTTCACTAGGCTCAACAAGCCCAACTCCCTCAGCCTGTCTTCGTAGGAGAGGTGCTCCATCCCTCTCCCAGAGATGGGGACAAGTGCCAGGATGCCGCTGTGCCTGTGCAGGGGACCGCTCATGCTAGGCTGGAAAGGCTCAAGGTGCAGGGACAGCCCTGGGCCCTTGACACAACCACTTTAGCTCTTATTGACTTCACTGTTTCTCTTACTGTTTACTTTCCAAATGGAACAAATAATGGGATCTTTTCAGATCCACTTTCCTCTAGGGCTGTTACACAATTCATTCATACCCCTCTGAAATCTCACCACATTTCTTCATCTTCTCCTGTCTTCACCTAATTCCCCAGTGTCTATTTTAAGACAAGGTGACCATGGTTAGGTCATGACTGGGACACAGTCCTGATTTGTACAATACTCTTATAGTACTTTCAGTATTAGTCTCTTTTTTTTCTTAATACAGCCTGACACCTTACATAGAATCATAGAATCATGGATGCAGCGTTGACCATTAGTGTAGATTGAAGAGACATTTTCACTGAGCTGTCTGTGAAAATTCCTGGATCTTTAACTAATATCTTCTACGCCATTTAAGCAACTCCTTTCCCCATGCACCGTTTTCCTGCTCTTGCCTACTCTGCAGCTGAGCTACCAGACAACTCACCCAACATCCTCTTGCAACCCTTGCGGTTTCCTGTCATCTCAACATGCGTAAGAGCTGCTGTGTCCTGCCAATATACCAAACAAACCTTTAGTTTAAATATCCAAACACTTAAAAGAAAAAAATAATCAAATTTATTTAGTGGCTTCCTGCAGTAGCATGGCTAAAGCATCAATGTTTGTGTGGACCGTAGTACAAAGAACTCTGAAGTTGCTTCATCTCCCTGAAACCTTATTTCCTAAATATCTGAAAAAGCAGAATAGTAGTGGTCTTTAATGATTTACCTTAAGCATTAAAAGAGAAGAAAAGAAAATCACTACATGCTTTTCCCTCTTTCCTTCCACTCTGGAGCTGATCAAAGAGACAGAATCACAGAAACTTTGAGATATAAAGACACTTCTGGAGGTCATATTGATCAGGGGGGCTCAGGTGGGGCTACATAGAGCTGGTTGCCCAGAACCGTGTCTAGATGGCTTTTGAATACCTCAGAGCTGGGAGACCATTTGTGTTTCTTGGTTCCCTGGTTATTTTTTGCCTTTTTCCACAATGCCTTGAAGTCTAGCAAACTTTTACCACCTGAGATCCTCATGCTGCTCAAGGTGGCCCCATCACCTGCCAAGGACGATGAATAGGTCATGCAGTAATTTAGGAAGGTGAACTTTCCAGAAACATTGGACATAGTCCTCGCTCTTTCACAGAGCAGAAATCCAGAAAGACTTTGTGAAAATCCGTGCTATGATTGTCAGCCGTGTGGGCCACTGGTCAAAGCATCACAAGATCATTTGGTCTTGCTGTGCTCTGTGCAGCAAGTGTTACCCCAGGACAGCAAAAAGCACTCTTTGTTTCTGTAGGAGTTCGGAGTACAGTCTGAACCTTTATCAAAAACTACAGGGGTGCCCAATTACTTTTATTTTTCTTTAGGAAGGACAACAAATAGATGGTGAAATTGCTGAGAAAATCAAGGGTTTATTCAACTTTCTGCCCAATTCTCCTTTCAGTGCTGCTACAACATTCATGTTCTACGCTGTATAATGAGACACAGCTACCTCATTAGCTGCTGGATTGCCTGCACATGGCAGCCCTGAAATATGAATAGGTAGGGATGCCTGTGAACACTCTGGTGTCTTGGTTAACCAAGAATAAACAGTGTCATGAGAACGGGGGGGATTTCTGTGTGACAGAAGTAGCACCAGAAGGATCCAGAAAGTTAGGAATTAACAGGAAAATGAAACGTGCTGGTTAAAATTACTAAAAGGTTTGACCTTGAAAAGCAAAAGTTTCTGAGTTTCCTTAGGGCAAAACTGAAGATCTTGGTCAGCTATTTGAGACAGCAAAAGCGTTCATCTTTTCTTAATTCTTCTCACACGGCTACCTGCTGAGTCCAGCACAAGCCCTCTGCGGCGGAGCCGTGCCAGCCTCTCCAGGCTGCAGCGGTTGCTCCTGTCCTCCAACCTGTCTTTTGCTCTTTACCAAACAAGGCACATACCAGGACACTCAGTTTTTTAAATGAGACAAGGTCATAACACAGAGAGTTACAGAGAACCTGTGGCTGCAAGTAACTTGGAGGTAGGTTTAAAAAAAAAAAGGACGTCGGGTTTTTTTCACACTGAAGCTCGCTGCCTCAAGGGTCACATGTGTAGAGGGGGAAACCTAGGAAAGAAATGAGGATTTCCTATTATCAAGACAACTACCTGTGACAGCAAGATCAGTTTATACTTGTTCCATTTCTTACACTCTTTCTGTAGACCAGCTGGTCCTGGTCACGGTCACAGTCAGACTCCCTGGCTGGTTGGTGCTTGGTCTGACTCACCGTTACGTTCATTTTAGCCATAAGTAAATTTTTTAATTCCTGATGCCTAATCCAGACTCTTTGTACCAAGAAGTTTTGTTTTCTCAGACAGCAGGTCAGAAAGCAACATGAATTTTGAGTGTTCTATAGTAGATTTTCACGCAGATGCATTGCGAAGATCTTTCCCATCAAAGTCAGATGTGGATGCTGCTACCAGACACCTCCTGGTTCACGTCTGGGGCTCAGGGCTATGTGAAGACACCACCCTGATGTGAAGAATGAAAGGAACTGATTAGACTTGAAGAATCACTTTGTTTAGACAGAGAAACGCCAGGAGTACACGCCACACCTCCATCCTGTGACAAACACGGCAAGAAAGACACGCAGCCGGTGACAGAAACCTGTTCGTAGGGTGGTGTTGTTCGAAGAAGCTCCTTGATAATATATCTTGTTTCCTGACAGGTTGGCTTTTGATAAGCTCTAATTGGCAACCCCCATCTCAGAGCTGCTGGGTGTACGCAGAAAGCAGAGCGGGCGGCTGAGCCGCTGAGCAGAGGGCTCTCTCTCCTGGCAGAAAGCACGATTGCATGGCTGGCTCTGCGCCTTGCCTTGGCTGCTGGGCCAGAAACAGCCCGTCTCCTTTGGGTCGGATCTCTGAGTGTCACGTTTATTCCCCTTTCCAGCGCACACTGGCATCTGCCACAGGCATCTCCTTATTTTGGCCACAGCAGAAGAGAAATACTTGAGTTTATTTAATATTTTTTCCCCTTGGAAGCAGCCAGTTACCGAATTGTGATACTACTAGGAATTTTTAATTTTGTAGCCCTTAGGAACTGCAGATAAACACCTGAACTTACAGACCTGCACCAGACTGAAAGCTCTACATTTTTTCCTGGTTCACCCATATTTTGCATAGAAGGGAAGCTCTGAACAGGGCAGCAGATGATAACTTTGGTATTGCAGTATTACTGTGGGGCAGATGACTGCAGCATTCAGCCATCCCTCAGCTGAAGGGTGGGCAGAGAGGGCAGGAGCCACTTCATCTGCATGACCAGCACCTCTTGGAAGCTTGGGGCAGGGAACCCCACTCCTGACCTGATCCAAGATGACTTTTTCCCACCCAAGGGTGTAAAACAGCCATCACACTGTCCTAACTGAGCAGCTGGTCTGTCTGATTTTATCTTCAGAAAGATGGAGAGCATATATGGCATAGAGAAGAATACCAAATACTGCCTTAATGACCAGAAGATAGCTCATTCAAACTCACTGTTGCTGTCAGATAGATTTTTTTTTTCTGCCCTTTTCGTTTGATATTTCTTCACTTTCTGTATTACTGAGGGTATTTGCCTGCAATGTGGAGTTTTTTTCTGCTTATCAGCTCACCTGCTCCTGCTGATTATATTTCTCCATACTGCACTACATCCCAGGCAGGTATGTTGGAACTGACAGTGGTACCACAATATAAGAGTTGTAAGGAAAAGTGGCAGGAGCAGATGAATTGGAAAATGGACAAACTAGCAGGACTCCACTGGTTCGGGGCTCCATGCAATCCAAGGTGAAATCTAGTTCCCACTTAAACCAGCTGTCATTTTAATGTGGATGTTCGTAGGGGTAGGATTTCATCTCTGCTATTCACTGTAGAACAGGGGATCAGAAATCACGGCAGGCATCGACATGCAGCATGACCTTAAGGATATCTCTGCTTCAGCTTCTCCATCTATAAAATGGGGAAAAGTCTTCATCATATGATGCTTCCATGACATTTCCTGAGATTCTTTAACATTCCATACTGAGTTAGAATTGTCCTTAGTGTCAGCTGGGGGTTCATGAAGATAGAGTTTGGCTTGAGCTTTAGTTTGTGTATGAAGAATGTAACCTTTACTTTGGTTTCCTTAGGGGCGACATGCACCAGTTGTCCCTTAATAGAACCAGTCAGGTCCCTGGCAGTTTAACCTTTCCAGCTCAGAAAAAACAAGCCCCACACAAAAGAATGGCTTGTGTGACCTCAGGAAGAAAACAAAGAGGGAAAGGAGAGGGTGGCATTTCCTTTTTCTATAACTTTAGAAATGTGAAACCTTCTTTATTAACTCAGCCTGTTCCACAAGCAATAGTGATATTAACACCCATTCAAGCACACACCTTGCCTCTGCACTCCTCTGCGCAGGTGGCGATTGTTGTGACTGATGGACGTCCCCAGGATGGAGTGCAGGATGTGTCGGCAAGGGCCAGAGCAGCCGGCATTGAGATCTTTGCCATCGGGGTTGGCCGGGTGGACATGCACACACTGCGGCAAATTGCTAGCGAGCCCCTGGATGACCATGTGGACTATGTGGAGAGCTACAGTGTTATAGAGAAGCTGACCCACAAGTTTCAAGAAGCTTTCTGTGGTAAGTCCTTGCCACAACCCTGGGTTCCTAGCCAAGAAGTACAAGTAGCTGCCAGCAAGCTTTTCGTATGGAAAGTGTGTGTACGATCAGCTTTCATCCATCTGCTTCCCTGCTCCAAGGGCTTGTGTCTGCAGGAGCACAAAGCAGTATGGAAGACAGATGCTTTTTGAAATCACCTTTTAAGAACTTCAGGTTTTGTTCAGGAAGTTTCAGGTCTTAGGTAGAGAAGTCTCCAGATTTCATTGGCACAGAAGAGTTTGCAAACATGACCCACGTACTCCTTGAGGCATTGAAAAAGAACCTGGAAAACATGATCTTTATATAGCTAAAATCATTGTCCTTATGTTTAAGCCTATCTGGGCAGTTCCGAGAATCTGGCTTGTAATTCCCCCCACCAGTATTGACTTCTGAATTCCCAGTTGAGCAAGGGATGGTTTCACTTCCTTGCTAGAGGCTGAACCACCTTTGCCTGACTATGCTGTTGTTTTTGCAAGCCTTGTGAGGCAGGAAACTCTCCTGGCTGGTGCAGTATCTAATGCCTTTCTGCATAGCATGTGAAAAGAGCCTGACTATCCTACAAACACCTATTCACTCCTACACGAACCGGTGAATGGAGTGAGAAAGCTTTATTACTTTCAAACGTACCCACAAGACTGTAGGAGGTGGTCTATAAATATCCATTTTATGTGTCAGCAAGAGAGACCTGGGGGTTTCGCACGCCCATCCCATCACAGCACAGACGTGTGGCAACACTTTTTAAAAGGTGCGATACACCACGGCGCCTGTGGCAAAGCATTGCAAACAGATACACACAGATGGACCTGTAAAACTCTCCGAGACCGATTTCTTCAAGAGGTGTAAAATTTCATGATTCAACTTTCAGGCTGAAAGTGATGGGGGTGAGCAGCTTTTTGTCAAGGAAAATTTCTTTCTTTGTAGGAAGGAAGAAAGTTTTGAATATAAAGTGGGTCATGTATTATAATCAGGTGTCACTGCACCAGAAGCTCATGAAGGAGGGGAACAAATAATATGTACTAGAGGGGGCATAAAGACAAAATTTGAGAAGGTGGAATCCAGGCCATGAATATTTGTGGGAGTTTGTGTTGGCTGCCCTGGAGTCAGGAGTCAGCCAGAGACGGAGAGGCTTGACAATGTCTTCTGAAGTTCTGGCACTGGTGCCATTCAAAGAGTTAAAAAGGAAAAAAAATCCTTTCTGTGCCTTGCTCTTCAAATTTGTAACGTGCAGATGACAAAGTTCTCCCCATGGTAAAAGCCCTCAGAGATGCATCGGAGGGAAGCACCGTGGTAAGGACTATTATAGCTGACAGAGAATAGCACTGCATTAACTGCCAAGTGGGCTGTTATCGTGCTATGCAAGCAGCTGCACAAAACCGTCCTTGGAGATGTACCCAAACACCACCTGCCAAAGCACGGCTCGTGGGGACCGACAGCGGGAAGAACTGTGCAGCACTGTCCAAGCTGTTTCCCACAATGCTCAATAAACACGTGGGAAAAAGGGAGGCCCTTGGCGATCCAACCACTGGTTAGACTAATAAGATCTCTGTTGGCTTCAGAGAACTCAACCTGCGAGCCCAGTGTTACAGCCATCGGCACGGTTAGTAACATTCCTAATTATATGAGCTACATATGTGCTGGAAAGATCTGTCAGTGCTGGCACAATATGCATACACGTGAATTGGGAAGGCCAGAAGAAGTACAAAACACAAGCAGAGCAGAACACAAATAACTTGAAATAATGAATTAACTTTGAAAGACTTTTCACCATCTCCCATCATTACGATAGAACCAGAAATGCTCAGTTTTCCGCACAGATTTCCCTGGTATTTGTAAACTCATTTGCTTCAAATAGATCTATTTACTTTTGAGTTTGTTTTCCACCATCATTGCTGTAGCTGTGACAGTGCTGTCAGTCACTGAATGCTGCTGGCTCAGACTGCTGTAATTCAGCTTCTGTTTGCTCAGCATCTCAGGAGGCAGATCCAGGTTAAGATCAGCAGGCAGAAACGTTTGTAGAGAGCGGATCTGAAAGCTGCACGTGCGAGGGTAGCTCTGAAATGAATTCCAAGTATGTTTGGACATGAATCCCATCCAGGAAAGAAACCTGTACGTGGGGATGAACTCACTAATCTTAGTTGTACTATATAGCTGGAAAAAAATGGATATTGGCCAGCCCAGATGGTAGGTTGGAAACCAAATCTCAACCAGCAGCTTTGGAGAGTGAAGTATATTGTGATATGCTCAACAGACACATGGTTTCTGCCCTCGGTAAGGAGACTATTTCTAGCCCTGGCTGTGTCTTGGACTCAGGAGACTTGTGAAAATTTCTCCTTCCCTCTTGTATCTCAGTCACTATCCAAGAGTAACGACCTCTGCTGCTTTGTCTTGCTGCAGGGCGGATTTAGTTATTGTGAGCATATGGGACAAGTATCACACTTTGTGCATGGGTTGAGTAGGGTCTGGCTTGAGAAGCCTTGGCATGGTCTCTGATTTTAATCTGCACCTTTGCTTTCAGTGGTGTCAGACCTGTGTGCCACTGGAGACCATGACTGTGAGCAGATCTGTATCAGCACCCCAGGAGCATACAAGTGTGCTTGTAAAGAGGGTTTCACGCTGAACGACGATGGGAAGACCTGCAGCGGTATGTAATGATTTTCATTTGCACTGATCCGAGCTGTGATTTGCAGTGGTATGGTAGGGATAGGATTGAGACAGGGTAGACGTGTTCTGTTCAGAAAACATGAACTTACAGCCAAGAATTATTTTGAGAACATTAGTGTGAACTGCTGTTGACTGATTAAACCTGTCTCATTAGTGATAAAATGACACTAGACTTACATTTTCCTACATAATTAATTGGTGTCTTAGTCGCCATCTTTTTTTGCTCTCTTCTCTTATTTTGCTTCAGCTTGCAGTGGTGGGTCAGGATCTGCTCTGGATCTCGTTTTCCTGATCGATGGCTCCAAGAGTGTGCGGCCTGAGAACTTTGAGCTGGTGAAGAAATTCATCAACCAAATTGTGGACTCACTTGAGGTGTCAGACAAACAGGCCCAAGTTGGCCTGGTTCAGTACTCCAGTTCTGTCAGACAGGAGTTTCCACTGGGGCAGTTCAAGAACAAGAAGGACATCAAAGCAGCAGTCAAGAAAATGGCCTACATGGAGAAAGGAACGATGACAGGCCAGGCTCTGAAGTACCTCATTGACAGTTCCTTCTCTGTCATCAATGGAGCTAGGCCTGGGGTCCCCAAGGTGGGCATAGTCTTCACTGATGGACGGTCACAAGATTACATCACTGATGCTGCTAAGAAAGCCAAAGACTTAGGTAGGTCTCTTGAATTCTCAGTGGCTTGTTTCTCCTCTGGACCAGGTACTGTTGAGATGTTGACGGACTACCCTTGCACACCCATAAAGGACTTGAGCAAGTCTGGCTGGGGTTCAGACAAATCATGGTTTGCCTGCAGCTGTTTTTTTCTGACACAGCCCCTCTGTGTTTTTGATCTAAAACTGCTGGAAGTCTCTCTGCTGGGCAGGATGGAGCTTCGCACATTTGGTATGGGATGCACGCTGGTTTAGCATGCTTCACATAAATGTGAAGGAAACCGCAGGGAGAAGTGAGGATTTGTCTGATGAAGGTAATGACATTCAGGTCAGCATCAGTGGCACTCACAGCGAGGCAAAGATGACCATCAGAGAGCCCCTTGGAGAATAACGGGAGTTCTAGGGCCAAGTGTGGTCTTAAGGCCTGGAAAAGACAAAAAAAAAGTAAAACAAACAACAAAGCAGAAACACAGATTCAGGGAATTACTGTGGACTCCCTGTCCAAATCCCAGACACACCCAGGCACACTAAGAAGAAACTTTCTTTGGCTTCTTCTGGAATATTAGAAGTGCACAGTGGCTACGTATTGATATATTTATGTCTAACCACTGTGAAGTGTAAGTATCTTGAGATCTGCCCTTTTGCTGACCTGCTGAACAAGTTCCCAGTCTCCTGACATCTCTGCGTTAAGTGGATGCAGCCCGTGTGAATACACTCATGAATTGCTAAATCCTGCACTTCCTTTCAACTTCGGTCTCGACCGCTAGATGGGACTAAGGGCCAGCACATAAGAATAAAGGTCAGGCACAAGCTCATGAGAAGCTGATGTTTACAAACCCAGCTGACATGTTATGTGGGCGTTCAGCTCTTATAAAACAAAAGGTCCTTATCAACTGTATCTATAGAATTTATTGCTCTATGATGATAAAACTTTATGCCTTGTTTCTTCCTTGTCTGTTATCCCTATGCAGAAATCTCCAACATCAGCTCATAAGTGATTTCAGTGGGATAAGTAACGAGATGTTATAACTCCAAATCTGTTTCTTGAGTTGAACTTTGGAAAAAAAAAAATATTGGACAATTGGGAGGTAGAAAGACAAGGCAAAAAGGGGAGGAGGGGAAAACATTACCGGTGTCTAGACATCGGCCAAGTGGAGACAAGAATTTCAAAACAGGGGTTAACCAGTATCACCACTCAAGTCAAAGGGAAAGCTGCTATTCAGTTCAATAGCAGCAGGTTTAAGCCAGAGGTGGCCAATCAATCTCTCGGCAGTGAAGCATAGTACCTGGACATGTTCTTCACTCACGGTATGCGTTGCTCTTGACAGACTACATGAGTTGCAATTTTAGATAGAGATTCAGCTACAGTTTTGCTGAACCACAGGTCTCCATTGCACAGGGGACTTTGCCACTACATAAGTTGATTAATGGTGGCTGCAGGCTATTTTGAAAACTTCCACTGCTTCCTTTTGCTGTGTTTTCACTTCCCTGTTAGTTGGGTGCATGATCCTGCCAAGATGTTGTGACCATCTGTCCTTTCTTGTATCTCCAAAATATTGATCTTGTGGTGATAGTGGTCACTGTCTGGATAATTCTACTAAAACTTCGCCTGCAAAAAGTATTTTGGAATGCTGGTTGAAATAAGTCTGTAATAGTAAAGGGTAAAGGAGTTAATTCCCCTGTCAACATTTGCAGAGCTCTGTGGAGACTGTGGGTCCAGAAGGTGAGCAAGAATGTACAAAGTGACAGGGGGCTGGTATCAGAGCAGCAAGATGCTCCATGGCTGTCCAACTGACAGGCTCCCATTGCTCGCAGGTTTTAGGATGTTTGCTGTGGGAGTTGGCAACGCAGTTGAGGATGAGCTGAGGGAAATTGCTTCAGAACCGGTAGCCGAGCACTACTTCTACACAGCTGACTTCAGAACCATCAGCAAGATCGGGAAGAAGCTGCAAATGAAAATCTGCATTGGTGAGAGTGGGGGATTGGGGAGAGGGGGGATTTAGTCACTTTTGAAGGGTAGAAGCAGAAGGACAAGAATGCCCCTTCAGATGGATGTTACAAAGAGCTCTATGTTCTCAGTGTATAGAGTTTGCAGAGTACTTGGAAGGATCATGAGACATGAGACATGGGTGGTTATCTGAACCACAGTCACTCCTACACCTCAGTCATCTCACAAATTGCCAATTCTTTCCTGTTCCCTCCACCCTTCTTCCCTTCTCTCTCTTCCCTTTCAGTAACAGCGAGTTCATGCTCATTGAAAACAGCCAGGTCCTGAGAATGGCCAAAAGTGACATAAGGAAAGAAGAGTTACATTTAAAAGAGAAGTTAAGCACTGATTTATTTGGTTGATTTTTATTTAATTTGAAGATCATCACAAAATTGGACATCTGAGTTGAAGCACACCAACCACTGCCCGCTTCTACAGTCAAACAGGCACCACAGGGGTGACACATTTCAGGTTAAAATAAGCATCTAGTATCTTCCACATAACTTGCAGGTGTCTAAATTTGGCCAAAATGAATGCTAAGTTGCTCACGTTTGGATAGCCTAGTGAAGGGAAAGGCTGAGAGGACTGAGTGGGAGACAGGCATGACAAGAGGAGGTGAAGAATAACATAAAATTTAAACAATGTTGACCTGTAAATAATCTACCTCTAAAAATCATTAAAAACCAACTACCACAACTATTTCAGGTTTTGTTTTGAAGGAATCATACGCCTGCTATGAAATACTGGCCTTTTGCAAGTCATCTGCTTGGTCAGGCAGATCATAGTGAATCCCAAACACTCAGGCTTCATTTAAGACATTGAACACCTTGCAGCTCTTGTGAGAGCTACACTGCCAGGCTCACCAGGAGCCTGGCACTCTCTTGTCGAGTCCAGGTGCTCAGGCTGCTTTATCCTGCTACACAAACATTTCCTTCCAGTTCTCAGCAAGACACATTGCACACGTCTGTGATGCGGCACATGCACTTCCCAAGAGAGCTCTGCCAAACCCAGCTCGACTCTCCATGAGTGTGTAGACCTGCTCTTGAGTGCTCCACAGCCCCACGTGACGCAGAATCCTCCACCACTCTCATGCCATGTGGAGACGCTCTACAGCATCAACAGGATGAAATAATACACACTGTCAAATGTTAATGTCCTTTTTCCCTTTGTTTGCGATTTCTATTATTGTTATTGATGCCAAAACCAAGAGATATCCATGTAAATATTAGTGGGTTAGCACATGACTCATGTTTTTCTCCGAGTACATATTAGAGAGAAAAAGTACTCAGGAGATTAAGGGCCTTGCCTCAGGAAAATCAGATTCAGTTCCTTGCATCCTTACAGATGTCCTGGGTCATGCTGGACAAGTGCCCTGTTCTCCACATTCCTAGAGATGGGATCTTCCTATCCTCCTGGGGAAGTTTGAGAGGGACAACACCCTCTAGGGTTCCACGTCTGCAGACCCTGGTAACCAGGCTTGCAAGATGGAGACTTTCTTTGCCCTGGCTACTTTAAAAAGGAGGAGTTGATCCAAGAACAAGAGGATGGGAACTATATGAGAAGCCCCAACATATTATATTTAAATATCTTTCAAGAAAGCAGACACATTTAGAGTTCATCATTAAAAAAAAAAGTAAAAATAAATTTTGGAAAAGGTACTTGTTTGCAAAAAAAATCAACTTTGGTAAATATCTTAACATTTGAGATTAAAAAAAAAAGGAAATATTTGGTTTTGTTTGATTTCCACTGCCAGCTTGTATTGATCAACAGATGGCTAGAAATCTTCCCTTAATATCCAGCTTTAGTTTACTCATGACTGGTTTAATCCTGTTGTGGTTTTGTGCAAATGATGTCTCTTCCCTTAAAAAGTCCTTTTCCTATTTACTCCTTCCATTTGCTAGGCAGTTGAGCTGATTGACTGTGGTCTTGTGAACATCTCCTTTCTTTTCCCAGTCATCTCAGTACTCTTTTTTTGCTCCTATTCCAGTTTAAGTTAATTTTTCTTGAAGAACATATGTAAGTTATTGACATAGAATAGCAAACTGCTCTGCCTGCTCAAGAAATGGAGTGCTGAAGCAAAGCCCGAACAAGTCTTGACTCTCTGATGGTAAACAGTGCCTCCAATTTTTGTTTCATGAAATAAGAGTATGGCCCACCATGGTGATGTTATTGGGAAGAAAACTCACAAAGTGACACTATTTTCAGCACTGTATTTGATCAGATTCAAATTTAGGGGGCAAACTTTAAGTTCAGAGGGTTTTCAGAAAATGTGGAAATCCAGGAAAAACTTTTTTTGCACAAAGCCTGGCCTATGAAAAGAGAAAATGTAAGATTCTCTAGTCCGTTGAGGTAAAAACCAGAAGTGATGACTCAGATAATTAGGAGGAATGATATTTTTATTTCCTTCATATTTGTGATAAAGAGAATAAGAATTGCTTTGTTTCACTCGTCTCAGCGATTTTGATTTAATCCTTTTTTTGTGCCACTCAACTAATTTTCTTGATATTCTGATCCACAGAGGAAGATCCATGTGAATGTAAATCTATTGTGAAGTTCCAGACAAAAGTAGAAGACCTCATAAATTCATTGCAGCGGAAATATATCCTTCGGAAGCTGTCTTTGTTCAGAACTTGGTGGGTTGGGTTGGGCTTTCTGGAGGGGTTAGTGCGGAAAGTCTGCTTGTGGGTCAATGAGGTTGGGTAGGTGTTCAGAAAGCTGGGAATCAAGACACTTGGGTAATGAATGTGTGTGACACGAAGAGTCTCTGCACTGGAGTGTATGGCTACTGGTCTGACACAGAATAGGTAGATCAAAAACAGTATCAGATTATGCCAAACTACTGCAATGCAGCAATGAGCTGTAGGCACCAAGACCTAGCTCAGATTTTAGGGAGAAGTTTAAATGAGATGATGTGAATAGTGTGGAAGTATGGCTCATGCATGGGATAATGCTGCTGCCACTGCACGCTGCAGGTGCTGCATGAGGCAGGCCAGAATGTGAGGGCTGAGAGCAGCAGTGGTTGATGCTGGACTGTGAGCAGATGAAACTACTGGTGAACACGTGCAGCTGATTTACTCAGCTGTTAAAGCTCCATGAATGGGATTCTTTTTATCTGACAGTAAACCTCTACAATGCAAACATCCGAGCTGGCTGCCTACATTCATCCATACCACTGGAAGGAAAGAGGGTCTTCTACAGCAAACCGCCTCTGCCTGTATAGTTGGTGGTCTGGGTAAAGACAGATGGATAGGCCCAACAGTCAAAGGGTGAAGTCCAATTTCTCCCAGCTGGCTAAACCTCAGATGTGAGAGACTAACTTTCATGGAACTTCTCACTGCAAGTATCTCCAGTGAGGTGAGTTGAATCTCACCTGAACTGAGTTTATGGCATCACATTCTGCCTTGCTGGGTCCTATTGCACAAAGACCATGGATAAGTGGTTGAAAGAGAAACAAGAATTAAAAAAAAAAAAAAAAAGCATGATTAAAATTCAAACTTCGCATGGGCAGATAAATTAGTGAAACTTTGGGGTGGCTCACACAGGGCTAGGGAGATTTTCATTACTGAGAATAAGGAGAAAATATAATTTTAAAAGCAATGTTCTAATCTATTCACACATTTCTGTGCTTTGCTATGTCAGTTACAGAGTATATTTTCTACTCTTTAACTCAAATTGATTGAAATCCCCAACTTATGTTATGCAAAAGGTCAGAGTAAATCAGTAGTTCTCACCCAGTGGGTTGCTGCTCCCAGGCACATCATGAAAAGCAATTAGTGAAAAGAGCAGAAAATTGCGACACACTATATAACTCTAAGAAAGCACTCTGCTCCACTCCTCACACAACCCGTACTGCTCAAGGTCAGGAGTTCTCTGTCAACCACTCCAAAGACACTCCAGTCATTCTCCATCTTTTTACTCTTCCTTTCAAATTTATAGGAGCATGTGAGTATGTGTGCATGCATGAACATTTTCTACCTTCAAAAACAGTTCATCAACCTCAACAGTTCTGGAAATGCCAGAGTAGATGATGACAGCATTCCTCTGCTACCTGCTCCCGGCAAGGGAGCTCCACTCATTATCTGTTCCACAAGCCAGGGGAGGACTTGAGCAATGAAACACTAATGTCACTGTCATTTTTTTCCCCTTAACTCTTGCTCACTGGAAGCTGTGGCAAAAAGGATCGAAGCCCTGGAGAACAAGATCATCTAAGATCCCAAAACAGTAGGATTTCCCTCCTTCCTCATGTAACAAAACTAGAACTCCTTCATTTGTAACGGAGGGCAGCTCAGCCACAGTGCTATGGCCAGCTTGTATTTTTTTAAAGAGTCTAGTCTACCGACATTTGTTTAAAAGGGAAGAAGTATAACAGTAGAGCAGACATTGTATAACGGGCAGAGCACTGTGTGTGACTGAGAGCTAGACCATACTAATGTTTGTTGCATCCTATAGAATGCATATATATTAAAAAAAAAAACCTGGAAAGATTTGGTTTTTGATTTAAAGCTTAATATATATATGTTAATAAGTACTTGATTACAAGTTCTGTGAATCCTTGCTGTGTTCTTCTGCATCTTTTGTTTCTATGCATGAGATAATTTAATTTAAAAGTCAAAGTGACTTAAAATCAACTCAGATGCTGAGTGTAAAACATCAAAGCCGCTGATCAGCTTATCATTGCAAGCATGATGCATTTGTCAGTAAGTAGGTGAAATATAGTAATGATCTCTGAGTGCGCATTGCAGTCAAGATAGGATTGGGTGCTGCTACCAGCTGGGTTTATCCATAGCTGCTGTACACTATAGAAAGAAAAAAAAAGCTCAGCTTTCCTAGCCAGCGAATGCTCTCACAATGTGTCAGTGAACTAGCGCCTGAGCTAGACCTGTTCTGGGTAAGTCCTGATGATGTGCAATGACCCAGCGGCTCTGTAAAGAGCGAGGCAGTGCTGTGAACACCAGTCCCAGGAGATGTGCCCCTGCTCCTCAGCTCTTTGGTCTCCACCTCCTCAGCTGAAGCTACAAAACATCATTAGCACCTAAAATGTGGGGAACTGCTGCTGGAGCTGCTGCTGCTGGAAGCGGTGCCTTCATCACTGCGGTGACCAGAGGCTCACTAGCTCCTTCCTTATCCCACACCTCTAAGCACCTTCAAAGCCAGTAAGTTCATCTCAACACGTTTCAGACTCTTCTGTTCCTGGATTCCTGGCACTACCAAGAGAAAAGAGCTCGGCTGGAAGCACCTAACACTATCTGTCCCCTGCAGCTGTTCTCTGGGTAGGAGTGGAGTGAAGATGGCATGTTTGTGCATGGCACAATGGTGCACCATTGAATGTGAGCACAAGGGGTTGGGTTTGGAGGGGGTTTTATTGTTATTTTTTGTATCAAAATATTTATACTTGAGACCATGTGAAAAGCTTTTCAGAATAACTTGGCCTGTTCAGAAATGTGACCATAGCAGATGTGTTTTGGGTGAATATTAAAAGTTTGCTGAAAATTTTAAAAGTGAATTTAACTTATTTATTTGCATAAGCTTTGAGGTAGGTGCTGGACAACACTACCTCTCTATAGTCTTGTTAGTGGGTAGGAAAGCTCCGTCTCATGTCACAACCTTTATGTCAATGGGAGAGAAGAAACGGTTCAGTCTAGAGAAGAGAAGGCTGAGGGGTGACCTCATCATGGCCTACGGCATCCTCACGATGGGGAGAGAAGGTGTGGGTGCTAACCTCCTCTCTCTGGTGACCAGCAACAGAACCCGCAGGAATGGCATGGAGCTGCATCAGGTGAGGTTTAGGTTAGATATCAGGAAAAGGTTCTTCCCCCAGAGAGTGGTGAGGCCCTGGAACAGGCTTCCCAGGGCAGTGGTCACCGCATCGAGCTTGACTGAGGTCAAGCAGCATCTGGACAATGCTCTCAGTCGTCTGCTGTGATGGGGCTGCTCCTGTGTGGAGCCAGGAGTCGGACTTGGTGACCCTTATGTGTCCCTTCCAACTCGAGATATTCTATGATTCTATGATTCCATAGAGAAAGTGAGATGGTTCTCTCAAAGCAAAAGCTTCTTTTGCAAGAAAATAATTTCTTGTACTCTTGGACTTGCAGGAATGTGTCAACACGTTTTCAAGCATTAGCTCAAGGACTACAGTCAGTTCTTGATAGCAAAACCTCATCCTCTCAGCCAAATGTTGCACAACCCAGATCCCAGAGTAACCCCTACCAACTCCTGAACTTCTAACAATAAAATTTATCCTGTCTAATTTTACACACATCAAATCTAGACCTCTAAGCTCAAGCTTCTCATTTGTTTCTCAATAGAAATAGACACCACAGCGCATGCTTGTCAGGTTATCCAATGCACATGCCTTAGTGAGACAAAGCAGCATGTGAGCTTCTGTCTCATCATAGATTATAACGACTCCTTCAGACTTACACAACTAACATCTAAACACCTCATGTGGGGCAAATGAGTCTCCTCTACTGCCAACCAAGGAATCTTTTTTCTGGTTATGTGAAATCACTTTCCATCTTAAAGAAAATATATTTATAGCGGGGGAAGAAAAACCTTTGCAGTAAGCAGAAGAAAAGAAGCTTCTGCACACTTTGGTTCTCAACGTCTGTTTTTATCAAGGACTACCAGTTGCTGAGCTCCTGGCAGCGCAGAACCCCACCTTGTTGTCAAATAACATTGCATACAGCACAGTGTTACGGCCAATCCTGGGAAAAAGCCTTTGCAAGTGAAGATCCTGAATTCAGGGAGACAAAAAGCATCATACAAACAAGCTATGGAAAAAACTCATAAGGAATGAAGTGAGCAGCAATCCAAGAGGCAGGTGTGAAGGTAAGGAGGAACATACAGGGCTGTAATAGTTCATCTCCATGAGTCAGGAATAATGGATCCGTAATACTTGTGGATGAAAAGACCTGGAGGACCAGCGGTTGATCAAACAGGGCTATGTATCATCTTTTCACTGTTGCTTCATGAGTTGTTGATCCTATTCCCTCTCCCTGTTTGAAACCAGGGTTCAGGTATAGCCCAGAAAACATCAATGGTGGATGGAAATATTGAACAATTCTCACCATGGCCACTACTGGCTTCACAGGGTAATGGTCTGGGCTCAAAAAATCCTTCCAGCACCCTATGTCCAGGGATGAGTCAGAGGGGTTTTTTTACTATGAAAAAGTCAGGGAAAGAGAGAACAGCAATTCCTGGCCAGAGGAAAATCCAGGAAGCCCCTGGGCAGAGGGAGCCATGCAAACCACAGCTAAGGGGCTGGAAACCTCACTCCTTGTCAGGCTGATCTCAGCAGGTGAGGTGGGCAGGAAGCCATGGCCGTAGCTGGCAGCCTCATTTATTACTCTCAGAAATGAGATCACACTCTAGCTATGTTGAAATTGTTGTCTCATGGTATAGGTTTTCAAAGAAAATAGAACTTTGGGGCCAGTAAAGTTGCTGTTTCTGTCATGTTCATACAGCCTAGTACTCACCTGGTCCTCATGGAATATGTGGTTTAATGTAATGTCCAGATTCCCTGACATATCTCTGGCCTTCTTATTCTTTGCTCTATTTTTCTCCTTTTCCATTTTTTCTATGTCTCTTCAATCTAACAGCTGATCAGAGGCAGTTCGCTTCCATCTGATAAGACGATGACAGCATTATTTTTCTTTTTTCCCCCCCCAGCTATAATCAGCTTGCCAATCATGCAAATGAGCTCCTGTAGTTAATTTTCTTATATGCCTATTTATTCTTTAAATGTTTTGAAAGTAAAATTTAATAGTCTCGGGAACTAAAAGACTGATTTGATTTTAATTCCTGTTGTTGTACCCATGGAAATATCTGCGTGATAAAATACTACTATTGTCATTCTGCAGTTTAAGCCTTTTGGCTAACTTTTTCTGTTAATGGGATAAATTTGTGTAAAGTTAGGGCTGGATCTTCACCTGCACACAAAATGACATCCATTCAGCCTACTTTTCCCATTGCCAGCTTAATCCAGCAGCTTCCATAAAACTCAATGCCTTTCATGTCTTTGGGGAGCAAAACCATCCCCAGCCCTTTCCAGGGAGACTCATCCAGGTAGGACCATGCCTAGGGACTAGTGTCTCAAACTGGGATGTGAAGGACTGAGAAACCAAGCTTTGCTCCTTCACACCTCTGCAAGCCATCTTGAGCACACCTAGGAGACACAGTGGCTTTCTAAATCACCAAGATCCTTGTTTCAGAGCAACCTTCGTGGATGCTGCAAAGAAATGTCCCTACATGAGACATAGCAGCTCGTTCTCTTTCTGAGAGTTTATCCATGCATGCAATCATCCATCCATCCATCCATCCCATCCATCAGTCAAGTAGCAACCTGTAGCAATCTTCATATTTCTCTATACTATGGTCCTTACTCATTGAAAAACCTCGATCCAAGCTAAGCTTCTGGCATCACCAGTCCTACTTCACCGAGTAAAATCCCCCTCAAGGAACACTACATAGGAGTGAGCCATAAAAAATTTGCAGGTGTAAACAGAAAAGAATGCTTTTGCAGCACTCTGCGGTGGCAGGAGGGCCAAGATATATTATCAGGCATAGAATTGCTTCTGTAACTAATACTTTGGTTTGTGTTACAGATAATGCAGAACTAAACTAATTAACAATTATTTTTCCTCCCTTCTCACTTGTCCTGGCTTAAAACAACAAAAGAGCTCTTGCATCTCCGAAGTCAGTTAGTCACTGGGCTAGAACATAGGCTTTTGACATTGTAATTAGACTTCATTAATGGATTGCCAACGGCAGCAAGATGGAAACCTACTAGATGAACCTCTCTTTGCATTTTCTTTCAGCTAATTACGTGCTTATCTTGGAAACAAAAAATGCTGCACACAATACAAAAAAACCCACCAAACCACTTTCATGCCCCAGATTGTGGAGTGATGGGCTCATAGTGAAAACCTCCTTGTTGGAGGTCGTAAAGAAATCCTTCTGCAGATTCTCTTTGCTGTTGCATCCTACATATGACCAGTCCTTCTCCACACTGACACCAAGTCCCAAGTTCTTTTAGATCTTTTGGCAAAATAATTTATAAAATGCTGTCCTTTGGGTATGGAAAAAAAATCCTTGACCACTTTTTCCTTACCGCCCTGTGGGTGCTGGGCATGGTCTCAAAAGACCGAAGCCTCCACAGCTCCCAAAGGCAGGAGGAAAGCCCTGTCTTTCAGCAGAACTCTTTTGCCAACAAGATCCCTCTGGGGAAGCAATTTTCTCATGCAGGTCATTGATATTATAACACAGGGCCATTAGTAATCAAATAAAAAAGTGCTTTCAATTAAACTGAGGGCTTCTAGCTTGGTAACATCTTTCAATAGCAATTTGTAACACTAATACAGTGTAATTGCTGCTAATGAATGGGTAGGTAGCAGACCAGTTATTATTATGATTTTTCTCCAAGCGACACCAGGCAGTGAAACCTGTCTCAGGCTGTATGAATTTACTGCTCCTTGTGAAATGCAGTGAGCTTCTCTCTCTCAGTCCTCTAAGGTAATTCAGTGAACAGACAGTTTAAGGTGCCAGTAAATTTATGTTGTGCAAATTATTATTTGTCATTTTATGTTCAACTTGGGATGAGGCTTCAACAAGCCGGAGTACACTACCCTGTGTAATTCCTCTAATGATGAACCTGCTAAGGATCAGAGCTCTGGCAATAAATTGTAAGTGGCTTTATACTTCAGATAGTCATTTAGATTTATTTAATTTTTTAATCGCCAATCATGGCAGGAGCTGTTTTGCAAGTTTTACAGCTGTTGTGGTATTTTATTATTCTGTGGCCTATTCCCACTATTACAAACTGCGTAGATTAGACTAGAGATAACAATAAATGCTGAACACTTGTCTGTCCTCAGGTAGTGCTTTGTTCTTTGGTGGAGATCAGATTGTTATCCCTCCCCTCTGGATGGAGAAAGCGAACCCTAACGAAGCAGAGTAGGCGGCATGGTAATGCGTTTGAGGCATCATAGAAGGTGCTGTAGGGATGGAGAGTCCTTGTTCTCCAGGGCTATCCTAAGGCAGATGAAGGACAAGGCACACAGGTAATTTTCCAGCGTTACTTCCTACACCACTGAGCACACTCACACCCCTCTGATTCTCCATCCTGGATGATGGAGACCTGTCCACAGTCGACAGACAGCAGCTCTTGGCACAGCCTGCAGTGGAAGTGATGTCTCTGGGATCACAGCAGATTGTCCCCATGCCCAGCTCTCTGTCCCAAACTCGTGCCACCTTCTCCTGAGGAAAAGGCACATGTTTCAGAAAGAGAGGAAGGTAAAAAAGCCTGTTCCTACGCCTGGAGCTGAACTTCGCAGCACAGACCGCTGCAGGTTTGTACTACAGCCAGCTCTAACGGGGAGCTGGCGCGGGCACACCCTGTCCCAGAGCTTCTGGTGAGTTCACGTGTGCAGGCACCGCTGCAGGCAGCGAGGAACACGAAAGGCATTGCAGCGGTCACACTCGGATCGTGTGCCAGGGCTCTCCGGAGTCTCAGGGACTCTGTTGCTAGACCTTTCAGAAAAGCATAAAATTAATAAACCACCTACATGGGGGAAATCACTTCCTGACCTTTCATGCAGTCAGACTTCAGTGTAATCACCTGACACTTCTGGTTTTTATCAGCGTACCCACAAATTAGCCACGGTGTCTCACCAACTAATAGGAAGAAAGTAATTACTGGTGCTACTGCTAGAGCTGATAGGAAGGGCTACTTTGGGAAATAAAGGATTAATTTCAAATATATATGTAGGAGATCTTGATAGCAGCAGGTATAAGGGGAAAAGAAAATTTAAGGTAGACATAAATGTTGAAAGAGAGATACAGTAGTAGAAGTCTATTTGGAACTGAAGTGTAATCTTTTTAGCATGTCATACACCAATGGAAACTTCTCAAACCCAGAGGCCTTTTTCTTCTAGTAATAACTGATCAAAGTGAGAAAACTCACAGAGAGAGGGTAGTGACAGAAAGATGGGTTTTTTCATGTCACAGCGGCCTGTCCCTACAATCAGAACTGGGGGGAGGGAGGGATGAGAGCGGGCTGGCGTTAAGCTGACAGAACTCCATCTGCTTAACATGGATGATAGGGTGCAAACATCCCCCAAGCGCCGCAGGAGCAAGGGCTGGTGGGAACTTGGCTGAAACAGGATCCAGTCTGTGTCTTCCCAGTCACCAAGGGGACCAGGGTGCTTCTCCTCCCACCACACTGGCCACTCAAAGTGGTTGGGCTCAGAGAGCCGGGTAGTCTTTCAGATGGGCAGTGGGGGCTTTGAGGGCAGGTCTGGGTTACACCTCCACAGGATCATACTGGGCCACATTTTTCTACCCAAAGCTCCAGTTCTGCCATATCCTCAGCCTGTTCTGGAAAGCCTCAGGACACTGGATGCTCAGAAAATAGAGAGATAGCTGGGCTTTTAAAAGGGGGCATGACAGATATGAGAGGGAAAGGATCACTGCTTTAAAGTGCGTATGGCTTCCTGGCCTGGATGAGGCTGTCTGCCCAAGAGCGTGAGTAAGAAAAAAAACCTGTGCTTGTTCTTTTCAGGCCAGTTTTCCTGAGCAGAGGACATTTGGGACAATAGCTCCAGCAGAGGGGCTGGAGGTGCCCCTTCAGTAGAACAACTGGTAGAATCAAGGCCCCCACGTTGCCTGTGTGCAGCCAGGCGGTTGGTGCAGACCTGCCCTGCAGGAAACTTGGCTCCAGGTGACCACTCACAGCCTTGGCCACGCACTGGATAAAGGAACAGCTCTGAATGAGGGAGACTCAGGACAGAAGTCAGGTTGACTTTTCTGGTAGTGTGTTGGACCACAGAATGTATCCAGAAGCGAGGCAGCACTAGGAGTAGTCATTGTCCAGTGCCCTGTGAATTGAACTGGGACCACTGGGACCTTTGGCATCCCCATGCTACATCCTGGTGTGTGCAGTGGAGGCTCTCACAACACAGACCCCCTGGCACAGTGGGGCATCTATTATCAACATGTGCATCCCCAGGCACCCAGACGAGCCCAACGCTTGTGCCAGGCTCTACTCATAGGGCACATTCCCTGCCCCACAGGACTGGATGGAGCCTAGTAGGGAACTCGTGGCTTTGTGGAAGTCCTGCACCATGACATGATGATCCTTGAGGTTTCTTCTAACCTTAATGATTCTATGATTCTATGGCAAGACACACAAGACCCTGAGAAAAAAACGCTACAGTCCTTTTGGAGGCAGCAGCATCAGGGCAGCAGGATGTCCCTGGGGACTTCCTCTGAAGGATGCCCTTGGCAGGTGAAGGTGAGGTGAGGGGGAGCAGGATCAGCAATGCAAAAGCTGCTTTCAAAGAGGGTGAGGGAGCTGTCAGCCAGGCCTCCCGTCTGCGTTACACCGTGCCGGGATGCTCAGTCCTTGCAGTATGTCATCGTGTCACTAGATGTCCCCATCTGAATACAAATGACAACCTGCTAAACGCACACCACCCTCCCCCAAAACCAGACCTACACCCCCACACCACTACCCGGTTGTCCTCCTTGACGCTGACAGTAATTAAAGATAACACCACTTAGCGCTCTGTCATTTGCACCGAATCAGTAATGTTTGATTTGTTTAACCTTTGCATCCAAAAAAGTTAAATAAATAAATAAGCAGCTCTGCAGGGTGTGCAGCGCTGAACAGGGAATCAGCGGCAGCCACGGATGACGTGGGGCTACAGGAAGGTTGCACCAAGAAGGTGCTTACTCCTTGGCCCTGGTTTGACGCACCCTGTTTGTCTCCTGCATCCTCTGCTCACCACCGGGCTGGTGGGACTCTTCCCCCGTGCTGCCTTCTCATCCTTGCTCTTGGAGAGGACAGGGAGGAAAAGATGCTGGTTCCTTCCTGAAATGGTGCCAGCACTGGCAGCAGGGGTGGCTCCCACCCCACTTATTCTGCTGGGAGTATTAATTAACCCTGAGGCTGACCTGGGTTGTCTGATTACCTGCCAGGTAGCTCCACGTGAGGGAAAGCAAGGCACTGAGGTGGTGTGAATTCCCCAAGTCCAGGGAGTAGGAAACAAGGATGGCCAAACCAGACAGCATGAGCTGGCCACACAGCAAGGATGGACGTCAGATTTTGCAGTCCTTGGAGGTTCAGCGGTGGGGGTCAGGGTAGGGGCACTCCAGGTGTTCAGAGCTCATCTGGACACAGCCTTGAGCAACCCGCTCTGTCTGCCCTGCTCAGAGCAAAGTGCAGAATCAGAGAGCTCTAGAGGTCCCCTCCCACTCTACAGCTCTGTGTCCCAACATTTCTCCTCCAGACGTCTTCCCAGCCTCTGTTCCCACGAGCCTGTAGCTTGGCTGCCGCTCTCTGGATCCTGATGTTGCCCAGCCGGCTGTCAGCACTCTGCAACCCAGCACAGCAGTCCTTGCAAGAAGATTATTGGCATTACAGCATCCTCTGCAACTGCTGTGTCCCGACCCAAAGCCTGGATCATCAGCAAGGAGCGGCCGGCAGGCTTTTGGCCCCAAACCAGATTCTCTCCCCTCAGATTTCAGGAGGGTTCAGAAAGCTGCGATCTCCCCTCATCTCCCTGTCTGCGCCCCTTTGTGTGGTGCACGAGCAAGACCTCATGGGAAGAGGTTGGGTGCTTTTGCTGGACGGACCCTTTTCTCCATAGAGGCCACCTCTATCCCGAATCTCATGCTGTGGGAACAGCCAGAACATTTTTTCCCGTGGTGGGCTGGTTCTCCCACAAGGATGGGAATGCAGGAAACCAGGCGGTTCCTCCAGCAGAAGCTGGCTGTGGACAGTCCTTGCGGCTGCTGTAAGCTGTTCCCTGCTGTCCACACTCCTTTTTCCAGCTCCTCTGTCTTGTTTTACCTGGCTACTTATCTCAGACTTAATATTTCCAGGTCCTTTAAGCTGCTTTATTTCCTTATGGAGAGGCAAGTGGAGACTGTAACCAGAGTTGATAAATCCTTAGACTTTGACCTCAACATTTATCTGCTTAGGCTGATGCTCTCCATTTCTCCATGCTGTGCAGAGGAGAAGCGGCTCCATTTCCCTTGGGGACAGGTTCTCGTTTAAAAGCAGAGGGTGACTCCATGGCAGACCTCCCCACCTGCTCTTGCAGAGTGTCCCGCCTGGGGATACTGATCTTCAGGCTCAGGGTTTATTCAGCGTAGGATCAGCTATTCCCTCTTCAGTGGCCTGATTTTGTCATGCTAGCACACAACATCCTAGGGAGACGGTTTTCTCCCCTCTCAAAAGAGAGATCACAGAACCGATTGGGCTGTGTGACAAGGCTGATCCCATAATATGTCTAGGAACTGCAAGACATCATTTCTCACATCACAGGAAAATGGCCCACAGCCATCAAAAGAAGACAAAAAATAAAAAAAGAAAGAAGATGCTCTAATAGCAGACCATTATCTCATGACAATGGCTCTGTTAACACGTGCTAACCCTTCCGATGTGCTTAGAAATCTAAGAAATGAAATGAAAGGTGCTGTCGCTGAGGAGAGCTTGTATTTAGTGTTTCTGTCCAAGCAGAGGAATGGGAAGTGGAATTTGAGACAGCGGTCCTGTAGGCTTAAGGAAATAGATTGAAAAATGCATTTGGAGTGCGGAAACAGCATAAAACATGTTGCAGTCTGGCTCATTTGGGATTCCAGTCATACGGGCAGCAACGCTGTGGAGGATTTAGCTTGCCAATCAACATCTTATTTATTTCCTCCAAACAGGATATCTTTATTCTTTGGTCGTCTCTGCCTCTGACATCTATGGAGATTGCAATATCAAAAAGCTTGGCTCATTTCTTTTTTCGTTGTTGTTTTGTCCAGAGCAGCACGAGAAGTAGGAAAACATCGATAGTAAGGAGAGAGCTCCTTGGCACCGCAGGATGGATGTGAACTCACTTCCAGGTCACCCAGCTGCGTCTGGCTCAAATACAGGGATTACATGGTGGTGAGGCTAGAGCTTAGCTTGCCAGGGATCATCTGCTTGCTCTTGGGTAGAAATATCTGCCTAAGTGCCTTAGGCTGGGGTGGGTGAGGAGAGGAGAAGTAATTTAGAAGAGGACAAAGACAGATTAGAAAAGAAAAATCCAGCTTTCCTGTCTTGCATATTCTTGCCACTTGAAGTGGGGTCCTGGATGCTCACGGTTCACATCTGGTGGCTTGTGTGAGTAGTGGCCCAGAGCTCAAAGGCAGAGCTGCTCTCAGCTGGCTGCACTGGAGGCAAAAACCTTGGCGAAAGTTTCAGGCTGCGGACCGAGAGCCTGGGGGTCCTGTTTAAAGCCCAGCCTCTTCCCAGCAAAGAGCGTGGTTCCCAAGGGAATGCTGTGGGACCATCACCCCCAGGGTTTCCAACCTCTCCCAGCTGGAGCAAGAGCGTCCCTTTGCTCCCCTCCGGGACCTCTCGGGTGGCTCCAGCTTCGTGGGGCATACCCATGGCCTTTCCCAGCTTCATGCAGCTCCCAAAAGTCAGAGCCCATCCTGGGACGGTGTGACGCCAGCAGTGCCCCAGCAGTCCGGGCAGCCGAGCCCTGCTGTTGTATCAAGGGGGAAGCAAAACAAACCAAACCATTTCAAGCAGAAACAGCACTGTGAGGTTAGCTCTTTTTTTAATTTTTTTTGTTTTGTTTTGTTTTTTAAAGCTTTTCCAGAATTCCCAGGGTGGGAGAGAACATTTAAATTCTCATTTTCATTCTGCTCAAGAAAGAAACTTTTTCCTGCTGTTGTTTCCTCAAAAAAGAAACTCTTTTTTTTTCCCCCACTAACCCTCCCTGAATCAAATAAAGAACAAGGGTCATTTAAATGAAAGGCAGTGCTCAGAAGGTTTAATACATTAAAATAGATGCAGTCCAATAAAGCACACATTGGACCCATTTCGTCTCCCCATTAAACTTTTTTTTTGCCATTGTTTTTTCCTGAAAATATTTGAACTCTACTAAAAAAGAAAATACTTTCCCAAAAGAACCATCAGAAAGTAACTCTGGATTCAATTAGTGTAACTGGTATGTTTTGTTTGGGGTTTTAGAATAGGAAAAATAGACTTTTTTGCAGACAGAACCACAGTAAATGCAAGACTGTAGGGAGGAAGGCCATACATCAAACCATTAGCAAAGAAAAATTGTTTTTTGCTAAAAAAAAATAAAATAAAATCAAGTTTCATGGATTCAGCTGAGAAGAAACACAAAGAATAATTTCAATCTGTTGAAATGCAGCCAACTGTTCTTATTTGTGGTTTATTCCTCCCCTTCCCTACCCCAAAGTTTCATGTTCCTCCCACTTCGAAAACAAAACACAGTATGAGGAAATAATCCCCCTCACTTGAAACACTTCTAACCAAAAGTTTCCCTACCTCACTGCGGGAAAGATGTTGGTTTCCGGAGGAGCTCGGCGATGGCCCAGGCTTCTCTGCCTGTCACCCCTCCTGGCAGTCAACCTGCTCACCACTCAGGGTGAAGGTTTCCTACAGATTCTGGAGGACAGCTGCTTCCAAAGATTAGCACCATGAATTTCTAATAAATGAAGGTCTCATGCTGCAGGACCTCTGAAATGCTGATTATCTTCAATTCTCCACAGTCCTTCACAGTTTCAGTCCTTCACAATGCAGCTTCAGACAGCACCACCTTCACTGGCACCAGCTCTCCTCTTGTGCTGCTCTGCAGTAGGTCCCAAAATATTTGACAGGCCACACCACTGTGGCATTGCTTTCTCACATCTGGAAGACTGCAGCATCACTGATGGGTAGAACTGACAATAAACCCCCTAGGTCCCAGCTGGGAGCAGGAGGTCACCTCTAGCAGGCTAAGCACCCATATTGGTGGATCAGCCAGAATCCAACTGAGTTCAGGTGCTGATGAACTGGGTGCTGCCCTCTGACAGGACAGAGGGAGGTGCTGTGTCCAGAGAACTCACAGCCAACTGATAAAACACAACTGTGTGGTAAAAGGGCCACCCAGCAGAAAGATGATAGACCTACCACAGCCTTGCTTTGCTAAGGAGGAATGGTCCAAAAGGCTACAGTAACCTTTGGGGGAGCATCGAAACCAACCCAGGAGAAGTTTCAGAAGGAAAAAATGCTCTATGCTTTTATGCAGGGGGTGAAAGCTAGCACAGGGCATGTTACAGTTAAAATCTAAGGACCATGCTTATCTACAGATGTTGCCTAGCAAAGCCAGTGCCTAGGCTCCAGTGGAACTAGTGTCACCCAGCAGACTCATTCATCTCTGCATGGGAGTCGGTCCCACCCAGAACAGATTTTTTTTTTTGTTCTTGTTTTTCTTTCCCTCATTTGTTTCATCCTTCCGGAAAAAAAACAAAAAAAAAAAAACAAAAAAAAACCAAACAAACAAACAAAAAAAACCCCCCAAGATAAAATACCAGTCCCTTTTTAGCGTGGGGCAGAAGGGAAGGAATCTTATTGATAATAATAAGTGCTGATGAAGAGGAAGCACATCTGCAGAGGACACTTTCCAATAGATTATTGTCTGCTGGGTGTCACCAGCCCATTTCCTCCCATCTGAATTCTGCTGGTGGAAGCACTCCCGAGAGACACAGCTTCACATCTGTACACAACACCAGGGCTCAGAAGAAATGTGAATCCTGGTTTTCAAATGGCAGTAATGAGAGACGAGCGGGGGAGTAAGAATTGCTTCTTTTATTAATCAGATTCCCCCCTCCCATCCGCACCGCCTGCCATCATCCATTCTGGAGAGCATCGTCTAAGCGCCAGGGCATGCCTGCCTAGCTGCTTGTGAAGTCTATTGGTGGAGTTGCCTCAGGTACCACGTACTCAATTTGACAGTCCTACCACTGCCAGGGCTCTGGCAGCTAATGGAGGACTTTGTTCAGCTGCCTGGAGGGGTGATCCATCACAGAGTTCAGGCCTGACTGCCGATGGAGGATGCCTGGCTCAGGAGCGTGATAGCAGTCAGGGTATCTAGGGTAAGGACAAGGAAAGAGAAGTGTTCCTACTCATCTGTTTAATCATCAGCGGTTCCTAACCCATCACCTCTCAGCACCAAAGTGCTGAGGTGCCTGAGGGGAGAATGCAGCCCAGGGCAGAAGCAGATTTGCAAAGAGGAAGCTGTCAGGAAATAAAAGAGAAGAGCAAATCATTTAGGCATGGGCAAGGTCAAAAATCACAGATCTCCTAACGTTCCCTGGTAGAGGAGGAAAACCAGCTTCAGTTTACTGCAAGTGAAATGGATCAAGTGAGGTTGTCATTGCAGGGGAAAGTGATAGGAGCTGGGTGGGTCTCAGCTGAGTTTCCAGTGATGCTCCCCTTGGTGACTGGTAGCTGAACCCAGGGATCCGTCGTTCCCAGGAATTCAGACAACCAATACAGCCAGTAATTCCTCACAGAGCATCGTTGCCCAGTAAGAGCCAGTTTCAAATTCTTTCATGGCCAGTGTAACTGAGAGACTTTGGGCTGGGGGTTCAGCATCAGCAACCTTGGCCCAGGCTGCCAGGCACTGCTGGCCCTCAGCCCGAGCTAAGGGCAGGAGAAGGTGTCCAGGCTCCTGGGCTGTTCTAGCATGATGTCTCTGCTGACAAGCACAAACCAAAACCTTGTCAGCGCCGAAGCGGAGGTGAGTTTGCTTCAGCTTGCAGCTCAGGCTCTCAGCACAGCCGTTTCGCGGCCACGGGCTGCTCTTGCAGCAATCACCCAGGTCTGCAGACGGTGCTGGCTCCCCAGGGACTGGGATAAGTGACGTCCGGGACATGGGGCAGTGTCCACCTTCAACACCCCTGCTGACCTCAAGCCATCAGCTCACGTCAGTGGTGTCAGTGCTGGCCAGCACCAGCTGCTGCTTGCTCCCAGGCTGGCATGCCTCATCCTTCCTACCTTTTTTTTTTCCTCCTTTTATTTTTTTTTTTCTTTTTTTTTTTTTTTTTTTTTTTTTTTGAGATTTCTTTGACAAGCCAGTGGGCTCAGCTGCAAAGCATCAGCTTCTCCCTGGCTTACCAGGGATGTAATTTATACCCTCAGAAATGAAGCAGTAGTGAGATGATCCAAGTACCAGGATGGGAATACTCCACTGCAGCATGGCAGGAGGAGCAGAATAGCCATGGCTGCCACCAGGAGCATCTGTGGTCCAGGGATGGGGGAAACAGCATGAGTGCACTGCCCTGCTGCTACAGTTTTTTCCCTCTTCATCTCCTGGCAAGTGAGTTTAGGGTTCACGTACATCATGGCATTTTGCAGCCACTTGGTACAGGCATATGGAAGCTCTATTGACAGCAAGAATGTTCCTGTTGTGAAGGGTACACATGGCTGAGAGGAAAACAGGGTCAGGAAAAAGGGGGTTTGTCCTGCTTTTACAGGTAAAATATTTTGCTGTGTAAAGGGTAAATGACTCACCCTAAATCACCACAGGCCTCTTCAGCACAGGATTCTCCCCAATATACTGCAAAACCTCCTTTAGCCTGAGGCACGTTCTGGTACAAGCACTCCTGTTACTCTGGATGAAGCCATTTCCAACTTGACTCGAGGGTAAAAGGATTTGCGTGACTTTCTGTGGCCCTATTGACAGCAGGAACGTGTGATTTCCATTAGCATCTGCAGAAGTGATGAACCGGTGTACCTGGGGGGAGGGGGGAAGCATACCCCAAGATAAAAGAGACTCCGTGTAAAGGATAATACGTTTGGAGCTTTTCAATCAATCCCATTAAGGAGAGTGGTATCTACACTCCTGTAATCAAAATCCTACCTGCAACACTGCCAGTCTGGCTAGACAAGCTTGTTCCTCCTTGCAGCTTTTTTCAGATACAGAGATTGCCTTGTGCTGAGGTGATACTGAATTGATTCAAACCAAATTTTAGGATGTTTCAGGCATTAAAGTTTTTCAGGAAGGTCACAGCTTATATGGTACAAGCAGCTCCTTTTCAATCTGCCCTTTAGTTGCAATTTACAGTTCTGCAGAGAAACAGAGTGCTCTGATTCCTGGTTTTAGAAGAAAATAAAACAAACTCATGTGGTGAACATGGGCAGAAGTCTTTGAATTTGGTTGTAGCAACTCCTCTGTGTCAGTAGTTGGATCTCCTGTCAAAAAGCACATTCTTTGCTGGCATGAGATTAAAGAAAAGTGCAAAACCAAAGAAATGTTGCCAGACCTTGGTCTCCTTGGTCTAGAGACGGTGGCCTGCTCACTTACCTCCGGGCATGTGACAGGCCACCAAGGGACCTATGAAATCCAGGGGGAAGAGGGGAGTATTGAGGGAAAGTTAGAGACTGCAGGTATGGGAGCAGGCTCATGCACGCATTACTGTAAAAAAGGTCATGCATCTGACTCTTCACGGGCTACTGAGGAGAGAAACGGGACAGGAAATGATGATACCACGGTATGAGCCACCAGAAGGTGTGGGGAGACAGATTTGCAGAGAAGGGCTGTTGGAAGTCTCCTGGAGGACATTGCGGTGTGGCACTGGAATGATGGAAGGGTCTCAATGAGACGGACGTGCAAGGGGAGAAAATGGTAGTGGTGCTTGGACCATGATGGCCTAAGGATTCCATGGAGACAAGGTTTGCAGGGAGAGGTAATAGCTTCTATTAGAACAATTGGTATAATTGAGAGGAAAAAATGACTAGCTTTTGAGCACCCAGTCATTGCAGAGCTATGAAAACGAAATTGGGGTGAAATACTACAAAAAATTACATGGAGAGAGGACCTGACATATATATGTGTACAGCTGGTGGGGTGGTTGATAGATCTTCTGTTGTCTGCCATTTTTTGGGGGCAGTTCTATCCATGCAAACAGGGTATAAAATGCTTCTGATTCAGAGTGGAATGACTCACATTTCCCTTGTTCTCATATTTACTTATGGAAATGATAACAGTAAGCCCGGGACAGATGGAGCTGGAGGTTTGTTACTCTCACATAATGTATGTTTTTCCTTCAGTAGCCGGGACTACTGCTAGGCATTATTATGCACCGCAGTCAGAGATACATTGGCTCAGTGAGACATACAGGAGATGTATGGACAGTATGAATCAAACCGAATATCCTCAGAGTGAAAGACACTGTTTGCTATTTATGGGGAAATGGAATTTTCACTTATTCATCCACAGCAAGTCAGAGGCACTTTTCATTGCTGGGGCGGCTACTAGAGGGAGACATCGCCACACTCTCTAAGCCAGGACCACCTAATTCATGGCAATATATCCATAATATCTCTCAAATAATGAGGAAAATGAATGTATTACTATCAAACCCAGGTGAAAAGGACCACCGACCTAGCTGAATCACCAGAATCCTCACATCTACTTCCATCTGCAGGTGGTCCCCCACTACCCCCACTGCTCCAGAAGCCATGGATTATTCTGGAAAGCCTAAAGAGTTTGTCATTTTTCTGATGTTGAAAACCCAACCTTTCTCTTCTGTTGTCATCCCTGACCCGTATTAAGGAAGGTCTCTCCCCATATGATGCATTCCTTTCAGCAGAGGGGACTCTGAGGTGGTTTGTTGGCTTCCCCTGTGATCTCCTCGGTCTTCTGCTTTCCATCTTTTCTAGCTTGTTTCCAAACTGAATTTCTCCTTTCATTTCTGAAAAGGGGTAACAACCTCTCTTAGTGCAGCACCTTGGAAGTGTCACTTGTCTGCAGGTACACGAGAAATTTTAACTTATATATCCTTTGATAAAGATGGGTCAACCAAGATAAAATGTTATAGCAAGTTTACACAACACAATGGCACAAATGCTGAGTGGAATTCCTTCTTTTCTGACCACCTATGGCTGGGTTTAGGTGTCCGTAGAAACTGTCCTCTCTTCGTTAGGACAGAAAGCAAGTGCAAATTTGATGGAAATACTTGACACTTGAAAGCAGAAACAGACAATTCTGAACGCCTCACTTGTCTTTAGAGAAAGCAGGAGCCATGAATCAGATGGAAATTGCTTTAATCTTGCTATGTATTAATAATACTCAATTTCACTTATTGTGAGTGAGAGGAATACAGACCTCCCCTGCCTCCTGCTATGTTCATAATTTATCCCCAGCCAATTAACTTCTTCTGCTGCAGAATTAATAAACTATTGTATTATTGATGCCAAAAAGTGGGTATGGCATTCTCTGTCTTTCTGACAGTGTTGTGAAAAGTTATGTGTATCACTGCAACTGCAAGGAGAGTTTTTCTAAGTTTCCTTTTGTATCCAGACATGGGAGGTAATAATGTGAAGGAATCAGTTCTTAATTCTTAGCCCATTACTAGCTCTGTGGCCACCCCCATCTGGCTGTTCTCAAAATGCTGAAACCTATCTACGTCCCTTAAAGTTTCCGGAGTCACAGATATTGCTGAGATCAATTAATGAGGTCAAATGGTGGATTTTCCATGGTTGTCTCATCACTAAGATGCACAGCCACTTTAGATATTAAAAAAATTAAAGGTAGCACTTCAGGATAGGATTAATCTCACTTAGATAGAAGTCAGTGAAGTGTGCTACTACAGCTGAAGTAGACCCTACAGACTCCTTTCAAAGTCAGTGAAGAGAGACAGGCACTGTGAGGAGCAATTCTTCTAACCAGTGTAGACATCTATTTCAAGACGAGATAAAACACACCCCAGGCAGCACTGACTCTACCAACCGGATCTGCATCAGAGGCCTGCACTACAAATATCTACTTGTAACTGGAGAAAGTCCCCTTGCTGTGCCATCTAAACACTTTCAGAAGGCCACCCATGCCACCTTCTCCTGCGATGGGTGAGGTGTGGAAATGGAGACTGCATGACTAGCTTATCCTGGTGCCAATCTTTTAGGCAGCGCCGTTTTGGAAAAGAGAGGCTCAGGATCTAGATTTGTCAACCCATGGAAGGGTACAGTGATGTGGGGAGGCAGTCCCTGACTCTAGTGATGAGGTGGTTACTGATCCCAAGATGCCCTTTGTGAAATACCACAGCCATCTGGTCTCAAGTGACGTCTTCAATTCCCTTCCTACTTGGTGACCTGCACAATGAGCTCACCCATTACCGCTGATGGGAGCTGGCTCTCTCTTTTAAGTGCTACAACTATTTCTGTCCCTTATGAAGTACAAAAAGATTTTTAGTGCAGCAAGGGTTATTTCCACCAAAAAACCCACTCTGCAGTGTCGTGATTGTAAGCAGCTTTTAGACTGTCTCAGATCCGTACATCCCCTGTCCTCGTAGGAAGCTCCAAAGGAGTGGAGAGTGTTGGTTCTGCCAAGCAGGTTCTCATTTGGAAACGTGGGTTTGTTCAAACCTAAGCTATTTGAGGGAATGCAACTTTTCTGTAAGCAGAAATTTCTTAGACCTACAATACCTCTTTCATTTTAGCCAGAAATAGTAAACAGGATCCGACTGCCCCAGAAGCAAAGACCAGGCTGCTTTGATTTTGGCTCAGACCGAGGTCAGAAAGCTAAGGTCTCCCTAGGGCCACTTCAGTGCCTGCACTGGAACCTCTATCTTCCATGGTTCAGGAAAATGCACTTGCTTGCAGTGTGTCACCTACTCTGGATGTGGGACCTCGCTCCTGCATTTGTCCGAGCTTTTCCATTTCTGTAACCGAGCCTTAGAGCAGAGACCGTCTCTGCTGAACACCCAACGGTTACTGCCTCCTCCCAGATGTAACTCTCAACTTCTCTGGCCTCTCAATAGGAAAAAAAAACAAAACCCTTAAAACAAATATCTCACTATCTACCCAACCAAGCGACTCACCCTGCCTCCCAAAATATTGCTGTTTCAAGTGCAATACGAAATAGAGAAACAAATGTTGAAATATTTGTTTAGTTTCTGCAGTGATAAAATCCTCCCTGTTCTGCAGTAGGCTGAAGGCTCAATTTCTGGCTCATGTAAAGTTTTATTTAAAAACTGAAAAGCCCGTGTAAACAAAGTTGAAGTGCTATTGTTTCTAAAGACAGCTCTGGGCTTTTCTCTATGGTAACCTCGCAGAAGGTAATTAGGGAGCCATAGCAACAGCTACACCTCCCAGCATACTGTCTGCTCCCTCTCAAACACTGTGCAAGCTCCAAAACATACAAGCAAGCATCCTGGGGATGCCGGACCAGTTTACATTAGGTACGAGGCAATTGATGTTTCCCAGCATCACTCGGGGCTTTGTTTTTGCCAATATCCTGTTTACTTCTGCTCCAGTGTGTGAACACTGGCCAAAAGCTGCGATCATGTGTCCTTGCCTGATGTGGGAAGCCAGGCATGCAGTGCGCCCGTCCCGACTGGGAAGCCTTGCTAGTCGTGAATTATCGCATGCCGTGCCTGGATCCGTGTCCTGCTGCCTTCGCTGCAGTAGGGTGATGCTCTATAGCTGGGGAGGAATCATGGCCTTGGTGCTCAGCCCCTCCCAGATCCGAGCTGCATACTTTGGGGCTCTTGGGGTTTTGCTCCATTGCTGATGTAGGTTACATGACCTGTGGAGTTATCAAATTTGTATCTACAGCACTGGTACCCACCCCTCCCCAGTGGGTCCCCCTCACCCCCTGTATAAAACAGGCCCCCTGAGAAGCCCAAAAATGCAGTTTGGCAAAAATCCCCGAGCAGCAGGGGAAAAGCAGTGAGGCTTTGTGCTAAATGTGACATCCGAACACCGAAACCAGTGATTTTCCCCAGCTCTCTGTCTTCCTCTTTGTAAAACAGGCCAACAACATTGCTCTGCTGGTGAAATTCTTACAGGAGACATTCAAAAGCTCTGACATTCAAAAGCTCTGCTGTTCAAAAGCTCTGCTGTTACAAGAGGGCCGAAATCCTGCCCTGACAAGGTGGCAGTTGCCATCCCTCTCTGGCACGGCAGCTCAAGGTAAACTGCGATGGGGGGTGGACTGTCACTTGTAAGGCAAGTTTGACCACACAGATTGGACACTCCCTTCCGCTCAGATGCAATGGCACAGGACACAAGGCAGAGGTGTCCTAAACAAACCTTAGGCCTCGAGTACGGTGGCGCACACGCTCATGCCAGCACTCCTGCCTTCTTTGCTTTGAACAGCTCCGCGGGAAGCATCGTCTTGGCCTGCCAGAGTGTAGCTGCTGAAGGAGGATGGATGGTGCGCCTGGGATGCTCCAAAAGAGGTGCTGGTCTCTAGATGGGTGATTTTTCTGAGATAGGACTCCCTTTGTTCACCTGGATGAGGATGGGCCCCAAGGTGTTTGCTGTTCACTGGTGAATACGCATTAAAGAAAGCGGCTCCTTGGTGCCCGGGCACTGCGGGGCAGAGGGGAAGGAAGGAGCACAGAGCGTGTCCTGACCGCCCTGCACATACCACTTGTGTCTGTCCCCAGACACCAAGGACAGCAGCAGCAATTTCTGCTAAAAAAGAAGAATGATCTGGAGGGTGTTTAAGCCTATCCACCCACTTAAGCAAGGTATTTAGAGGCAACAGGTCTCTGGTTTGGAGCTGACAGGCGTTTACTCTATGAAGACATGAAAGCTATAATTTCCCATAATGAATAGCAACTGCTTATTAGCTGATCTCTCCCTTCCTAATTTTGTTTTATGTGCAATCTTGGCAGAAGTACAGCCGCTCAGCTGCAGGTGGGAGGTAGGAAGTAAACTTAAATATGCAGGAAGAGAGGAAAAGTATATCACAAAAATGCAGTAAGTTAAATTAAAAAATTGCAGATCAGGGAATGTGGGTTCAGGAAACATTTTCCTCTCTAGACCAGCATTTTGGTCGGACTCACCTGCAGGTGGGAGCACAGTGGGTTTTGGTCTCCTCTCTACAGCAACTTGTATCTGATATCACTGAATATGGCTGTTCAAGATCAGAACTGGATGCACAGTTTTAATTCTTCCTTCTTCTCCTCAGGCTGCGGCTGTTAAAAAAAAATGAGTTGATTCAATTCAAGGACCTAAGTGGCATTTAGGACAGCATTTCTCCCAAAAAGGCGGCATTACAAAGGCTTCTCTGCCGGCCTGTTTTTTATTTGTGATATCTCTGAGCCTCACCTACAGCTCTGTTTCCCTGAACAATCCCATAAATGAACATGACTTGAGTGTTTTATGACCTCTATCTTGTTGGAAGGAATGGGTCTTTTTATCTTCCCAAAAGCCTAACAGGTCACAGGATCATAATTACCACCAAACGATCCAGATGGGAGTGAGACAGGTGGGTTGGAAGATAAAGGACAAGCAGCCACACCACAGTCATCACAACCACTAGAGCCTAATGAGGACTCTGGGTCTGTCTCTGTGGGAAGGCTGGCTCTGAATGGGCTGTGGAAAGAAAATAATACTCTTGTGCCCTCTTGGCAGTCCCATTAGCCTTGTCAGGAGAATGGCAGAGCAAGGCAAGGGTTTGAACCATCATTGTCTACCTTGCAATCATCCTGCAAGGGAAGTATCATCATCTTCCAGGCTGTCCATCAGGGAAAAAATTTCCCTCTCCAAGAAAAGAAGAGTGGAGAAATGTCTTGATGAGAATTGTTAACATGTAAATGCAGTCATTCTGAGTTCTTGTTTTGCTGTTTTCCCATCCTAAAAAAGTTCTGTTTATTTTAAACTCTCGGTTTCCCTGTCTGCAAGAAGGAATATGATGCAGACCTGCTTCCTTCTGTGGCCCTTGGAGGGGGTTACTGAAAGAGATGGGGAAGGGGGGGGTGTAATTTTTACTACCAACAGCACACAGACCAATGGTTACACCAAAGGGTTAACTGCAAACAGGAGTGATCAGCTTTAGAAGGTGTGATCAGGGTACAGAAACTTCTGCCAGACATTACGACCTTAATTGTTACCTTCTAGTTCAAGCTACATGGGCAAACCCAGGAGCTTAAGAATGTTCCCAAAGTTCCCAAATGTTCCCAAAGGAGCAAACAGGTTAACAGAGGGATACCAACCAGCTCCCACCCTGCTGCACATGAGTTGACAGCCTGAGGAAGACTAAGGGCTGTGTGGGGTGGAGGACAGAGCCACAGCCAGCACATGCTCCGTGGCAGCGTGCTGCAGGCAAAAGAGTCTCAGCTTGGGGAACTTTTGCTTAATTTAATTTCTTGCCAATTAACACCAACCTGCAATGCTGATTAGAGTATTGAGGGGAAAAAAAAAAGAGAGAAACAATTAAAAAACACTTAAGAAAACACATTACCCCCATCCCCTGCGGCTCAGCTAAAGCCAAACACTTTCCCCTGTCCCCCCTACCCCATCTCCATCTGTGTGTAGTGAGGGTTGATGCTGCTCTTTACTTGTCACTGGTTTTCCTCTGCTCAAATGCTGGTCACCCGCAGCCGCAGTCCCTCAGGGGTGTCCCTGCACTGGTGTGGGTCACCCACAGGCTGCAGGGCTGGTGGGACTCCAACCCTGTGATTTACGCCTGGTACGGAGCAGAGAGCGGTGACCGAGCCCTGCAAAACCTTCATGGGAGGTTTCAGCATCCCCCAGCGGATCTCTGGTATTAATATATGTCCTGCTGTCACTTCATTGAAACGACGACGGACTGATGGCATTAAGCGCCCTGTCAGCTATTCATTAAACGCCTGATTGAAGACTGTCACCGATGCCTCTTCGATTTTAATTAAGACGGGCACTTTGGAAGCAGGCTGGAAGGCAGCGGGCAGGCACGGCTCTGGGCTTCTGCCGCCGGTGCCGGGTTGGGGGACCCTGAGGAGGACCCTTCCCCCTGCTCCCCTCTGATTCTGACTTTGGAGAGAGAGTTAATTAAAAACTGTTTCAAGGATTCGTCTGCTGCAGCTCCTTTCTTAATTAGCACACCCTATTAGCAGTAAAACTCTGTAACACAAACAAGGTTTTACATATCTTCTCATTTTCTTCCCTTACATTTGCTGGAGTGATAATGGAAGACGGATGATCCGTGGGTATTTCAGCTGATTAGGAGCCAAATTTTTGTTTTCTCTGGCCCTTTCTGCTTGAGTCTTACGAATATCCAGATGCAGGAAATTTCATCTGTGTGAACAACCCTGGAAAGCAAAACATGCTTGTGAAGGGCTCACTAATGCAGTGGTTTGGACGGCAGTTAGCACGCGCCGAGCGTGTTAGCATGGTGAAGACCAACTCCCAGAGGAGCCCCAAAAGACCAAAACAGCAATAGAAAATAATAAATACATTCAGTCAGAAAAATGGTTCTGTTGGTGCTGAAATACATGATCTCGAGCCTTTCTGCTCGCTTTATTTCCAGGGCACAGCAGCACCCCTGCTGGGAACCCGGGCACCCCATTCAGGCCTTTCGACAGGAACTGGAGGGGCAAATGTTGAGTTATGCCCAGCTTTGCAAGGCCATGGCTGGGCTGTGGAGGGAGCCGTGGGAGACGCAGCCGAGCATCCTTCCCTGCTGCCTGTTTCCTGCCGGGGGTCCCCTCTGCAGCGAACAGCACAGCCCAAACCACCGGGCGCTTTGGAAACCTTCACCTTGGCCGGCGGCTGATTCATACCGGTGCTCTTTACTACAGAGCCTCACGCCTGCGGCTTGGGATGATGGAGGGTGGTAATTTCTGAATTCTTCAGAGGACTACAAAGCCCAAATATTCAAGTATAGAGTCTCCAAAACCACTATTAACTGCCTTCTCTTCATTATTCCTTTGATTTGCATAGTGCTGTCTTAATGCAGACTAAATGTAATTATTTCTCATTGCTGTTTTGCCTGTATTAGTAAAAGCGAATGCCACAGGGCCTTGTTCAAAAACTACCTGTATAAATATTGTTAAAAATAAATGCATAACATTAATTCTCCATTGTTCATGTCACTGTTTACTTAATGCTCTAAAAAGCTAATTACCACTAATTTTATTCTACATCTTCTTCAGGTCTTACAGTCTCGGCACTATAAGATAAAAGAATTAATTGTTAATTAGCATACCTTTTTTGGAGAACACTTTTTTCTTTATCAAAGATTACAAGAGGAGGAAGAGAGGGAATGGGAAGAACTGAAGCTCTTAATATTTCTGCCAGCTATGGTGCCAAAATGGGCTTTTTCTTAAACAACAACACAAAACTTTTATCTGGCCCTGGGGAGGAAAAGTACAAGCTATGGTGTGTGAAGCCAATAAAAAGCATCAGTATTATTATTAGTTTTCCTTGCACTGGATGTCTGAACACATTGTACCTGACTCTGTCTGCAGCCTGATGGATTTGTAAAATGGGAAATGATGTCGCTGGAATTTTAGACATCCACCACCCAAAGCCAGGGTGCCCTTCGCTGCGAAACGGCCTGGGAGGCAGCATGGACATTACCTCTGAACATCAGCTTGGCGGTATTGCATATGAAGGAGCATTGGTGGGGGATGCCACGCATTGCAATGCCCTTTCCTAGGCACCCTGATGCCCAGGGGAAGTCACAGAGATCTCCAAGCCGGGCAACCGCCCCTGACATGTTTCCCATTATCACCTCAGAAAGTCTAAATGCAGTCAAAACCACCATACAGGATTAGATTTAGGCTCACCTGAAGGCCTGTGCTTGTTGCCTCACTTTACTCTGACCCCCCAGCCATAGCAGTGCCTCTCACAGATGGCGTAGGGAGATCTGTGCAGAAGACATCCAAGCAAGAGGAAGAACTGCAGCAGGTACCACCCTGCAGTGCCCATATGACTCCTGCACCCTTTTTATTCTGGGGGGAGAGGGTATCATAAGTTTCTCCAGAATTTGGTTAGCACAGACTACACTACCCCTTGGGCTCACCCTCCTCCATGTGCCTTTCCTCCATGCTAAGGACAGTATCCTGTAGTATGGAGACACCACAGAGCAAATGGTTTTCCACCCTTCTACCCTTTCCTAGGGTCCCCCTAGTCAAAACACAAGGGAAAAGTGATAAATCCAGGGGAGTGGGCTCTGGTGGGAAGGCAGTGGTCCTTTTCCTGCCTGTGTTTCAGGATGCCACCCACCAGCCTTCATTTCTTTGCTTCAGTGCAGTTGCCTGTCTCACTTATCCGTGTTTCAGGCAGAGATGTTTACAGTGGGCTTGACCCTGACAGCAGCAGCTTTGCAGGTCACAGGAAAGGGCATTTCACCAGCTCTGTCTTGCAGAAGCCAGGACCCTGTCAAACACCACCACGCTGATACACTAAACATAGTCCTCTCCCCAGCTTAAGCCTCAGATCAGCCAAGAGGAGCAACACTGAGCTGGGCTTACCCCTAATGATATTTCCCTTGCCCTTGTGCCCAAATTTCCAGCCATCCCCTGCCACAAATTCTCTGTTATCTTCCCAGTGCAACAGGCCACCATGTCACCCATCTCTGCTGCAACAAACACCTCGGAACCTCGCCGGTCGGCGTCGCGATGGGAGCGCGCTGCTTGTGCCAGAGCAGCCTTGCTGGCTTTGTGATGTATTTATAGTTGTGTTGCTTTTCTCTCCAGCTAATTGGAAATGTCAGGGAACTTTTAATTTGTAACAATGAAGTGAAACTCTTCCGCCTCCTTATTTACATAAATTAGGGGGAGTTTGCACACATACATTTCCTGGAAGAAAAGACAAAAAAGAAACAAATTCACGATGAGTTTCCTATTTGAAATATTCATGAAGCCAGGCAGAAAAATATAGTAACTGACTAGACAGACTTGTCAAAAAGGCAAATTAAGGACAGAGCGCTGGGGATAGTTTAAAAGCATGTCCTGGTGGGCTTCTTGCCATTCCCACTCATTTGGTGGTGGACTTTGCCAGCTCTCGGGTTTTGTCACAAGGAGAAGGGGACAGTCCCTTGCACTGCTTCTGATGCTGTAAGCCTGCGCATCAGAGCTGGGCTACGTGGGTCCAGTCGCTCAGCCCCAAAAGTGGATGGGCTGGGGAGCTCTGGCTGGACAGAACAGGAAATTAAATCCATCTGGCATCTCCGTCATGCTCGGAGCCCGCAGAGCAGCCTCTGCTCCGGCCCTCATTAGCGCGGGTCAGGACCCGCCGTGCAGAAGTCATGAGAGAGAGGTCAGCTCCAGGCAGCAACCGCAGGGCTGCGCCAGGCTTTAGCAGATCTCTGCTTCGGGCCGTTTCTGCAGGGGATTTGTGGGTTGTTATTTTTTTGCTAAAAAGATTGGGTTTTTGATTTGCCGATGCTTTGCAGAGGTTCACACAGCCTTAATGAGATGCCTTTGTGGGGAACTATGAACCGAGTGCCTCAGCCCTGAAAGAGACAGAGGATTCTGGGGTAGAAAATGAGCATTTGTTCAGCAGCAGCAACCTGTGGATTCTGTTACTTCTCAGCAGGAAGGGAGAGTCTGAAAAATTCAGTGCTTATGGCTTGCCCTAGCTTCATCTAATCATCTGTCCACATCCATGACCTATTGCCTACACCCAGGAAATATTTAAATCTCAGATAGCTTAGCATTTTTTGGGCTATTTTTATTGTACCTGCAGTCAGAGCACAGCGAGGGTCAGTGATTCAGCCGCCAGCATAATTCATACGCAATATTCTCCAGCATTATCCTATGAATCTACTATTAACCTGCATTATTCCATTAATTCAATATTTATCTCTGGTGCTGTTAATGGAGTATTTGATTTAACAGTACATGAATATTGCATCCTGCAGCAGTAAGAAAAAAGGTGAAATTAGAATTTAAAACCAGAACAGGATAATTGCTAATCTAATGTACTTGCGAAATTGTTAAACACAAATTCTGCTAGGCTTACCCCAACCGTGGGGCTGACGTTTCAATCCAGTTAGCACAGATGGAGCATTTTGCAATTTGTACAAAGGGACATATTCCACAAAGGCTGCTGGAACCATGGTAAGTTCACATCTGTTAGACGTTCCTTATGGTTTGTTGCAGCTACACAAAAATTCAAATACGAGGGTAAAAATATGTCTTGGAGGAGCAATAACAGCTTGATTTAGTCTTGACACACTGTCATTTTCAGTCGTGATGGCACTAGGATACAGCCTGTTGAAAAGGTCTGGGCCTCACATGAACAACCCGTATGGAGGAACTGGGCCTGGAGAACCGAGCGCTGATTCTCTATTCATATGTTCCTGTGTCTTCAAAATCGCCCAGAAATTCTTCCTTGCAGACATTCTAAGTTTCCAGACAGACTGAAATCAAGTAGTAGTGGTAGCGTAGTTTTGAGATAAGTCTGATCTCTTGTGTAGCTCTATTTTGGGCCAAACGATGGACACCTGACATGATTGACTAGCATCTTCCAGACAATTGCCACATTTTCATTTGAAACTACCGAAGATGGAGAATCTTCCACCATTCGTTTCAGTGGCTTATCACTCACACTGCTAATGTGTTATGGCATCTTCTTCATCTCTTGCTATAGTTTCCAAATATTGGTTTTTGTTGTTCTTTCCTACAGAACACTTAGAAAGAGTCTAAGATCAACTCACCTCTAGGTTTCTACACTTTAAAACCTATTTAGATCTTAGCATCGGTCTGAAATGTTTGCAGAAAAAGAAAAAAAACAGCTGGAAAAAAAGGGGCAGCGAAAGCTGGGCAAGGTTAGCCACCAGCGCTGCCACAAGCCCTCTGTTTCATGGCTTGGATCCAAGCAGCTCTGTGCTGCCATTTGGGCCACTGCACGCTTGACGAGCCTGTTCCACCTGGTAAATCTTCTTCCTGCACTAGAGACAAGGACTTTGCACAAAAGTTGACAGCCTGCCCCACACCTCTTACTCCATTCCTAATGCCCAGCTCCTGGGAAGGTCTGAACATCTGTTTCCTTTCATTTGGAATACTCCTGCAGATTCCTGGTTGGGGCTTTAGACAAACAAAGGGGCTGTCTGCAGACAATCTCTTTTGAGTTTTATCTTGATTCCACTGCATGCTGGGAGAGAGGATTTGAAGCTTTTAACAGGGCTTTGTGGTTACCAAGGCAGTATAGATCGATAAAGCTTGTTGATACGTACCTCATTATCCTGTCTCTGACTCAAGAAGCTCCTATTTACGCAGGTCATCAGAGAATACCTTTAAGTAGGTCAGTTTGGGGGAGGAGGGGGCACCTACTCACCCTCCCTGTTTAGTATTCAAAATTTGCACTGAATTTCCCATCTATCATGGGGTGGTGAGTGTTAATTACACGGGTGATGAGAAGCCAGGGAGGGTGAAGACAACATCAATCTTGCCCTTCTGGTACTTGCCAGAATATTCATGCAGAGTTTTTTCTTGTTCCCGGATCTGCTCAAGCATGTAATGATGAGAGCTTTTTTTGTGTGTGTGTAAGTTCAGACTTCTCGTACCATGAGAGCCTCCTGCTCTGACGTGGTGTTTCCAGAATTGCACTCCCGCAGCCTGGGGAAAGAAAAGGACTGTCTTGCTCTTGCAGAATATAGAGAGCATTTGCAAGTAGTCAGTATTTCTCCCAGTCTCTTTTCAGCATTTGAAGATGTTAGCAAGCAAAGCTTTTATGGGGACTGTAACAGACCATTGTTGAAAAGAGATAGCTGCTATCTTGTAAGCGCAGGCAGTGATGAAAGGAAATCAGGGTCAAGGATCAGAGACTTTGTATAGGGCAGATGGATCAGACATGCAGTGTATCAAATTGATGAGATAGCTCTCACCTAGGGATTTACGGTATCAAGGGCCTTGCTGGAAGAGCAGTACAAAGGGAGATTTTTCAGATTCACTTGCTGCAGTGTGGTCAGCCGCGTCAATACACCGCAATTACTACCACACATAGAGGACCAAACTCCTCCTCGCCTTCACCACAAAGGCTGATTCAGGGACTGATTTGGACAAAGTGCTGAATAATACTTTCTTACTGATGCTGCATGATTACCGAAGCTGTCTGGGCTTCCATACTGGACCCAGTCCAAAATAACGCCTTAGTGCATGTCTGCAAGGGCCTGCCGGTTTATTGCAACGTAAAAGTGCTGCTCAGCTGGTCCAGTGCCTTCCACAACCATCTCACAGCTCCCCAGCGACGGGATGCTGGGACTTTCAGGGTGCTTGGACCTTACTGCCCATGAGCAGTCCATCTGCTGATTCGAGGAATGGCTGAGACTTCCAGCTGAGGTTTTCTGTCTAGGTCAGGGCTGATTTTCCTCATACAGGGAGCATTAAACCATCATTTTTTTCATCCTGACACATTAGATTTTTTGAAGTACCGGAAGTTCCCCACAAAGACACATAATCTTCTTCTGTGCAGTTCTAAAAAACATTAAATCTCAGAACTGCTGAATGAGGTTCTAGCTTGTCTCCAACTCAAGTAGGCATCACACTGCAGTTTTTTGTCTCAACATCTTCCTGATGAAATACATCTCCAGTCCACGCTCTACCCACAGGAAACCTGGGCCTGCAAGCAGTGGAAATACTCTGCGAAGGTGGGACTTTCTCACTCCCCTTTGATCTTAAGCATCAGCATCAAAGTAGCATTAAAAAAATACTGGATAAAAGAGAAGAGTTGCTGAATATGAGGTCATCAGCTGCTTTAATGATGAAGGCCCTGGGTCCACGGATGGATCCAATTTGATTCCAACTGTATTTAAGTAAAATACTGCAACATACTTCTGTTTTGAATCATTGAATTATTTAAATTGAAGGGAACCACTGGAGATCTGTAGTCCAACCTTTGGCTCTGAGTAGGCCGAACTGCAAGGTTAGATGGAAGTTTATGGTTTTAACAAATCTCCCTTGATGTCTGTCATCATGCTCCTGTTTCCAGGCACAAGAATATAGGCAGTTTTTTCCAATCAGTCTTCCCATAGTGTCTATACAATGGACGCAAGTTTGGGGAGTGCAAGAATTACATCACATGACAATTAGACGTTTCCCCTTCTGAATCCAAGCTGACATATTTTTCCAGTTATTACAAAATCTACACCAGATATTAGTTGGCAGCTATGTGCAGTGGAGTAATTTTCCTTAATACCAGAAGTAGAAAGCCACCCCACAGGCTGTGATCTGAAAATCAGGATGATACCTTGAGTTGTCCTGTGAGACAGAAGTGGTTAACATAGCCTGGTGACCTCTGCCAGCAGTCCTCACGTGTCATTCCCTCTTCTTTTTTTCTGTGCTGCTTGTTTGTACGTCCTGAATCCCTGCCTGAGTGAAGGGTGTCAGTTACTGCAGGTTGTTCCTGATTGAAGGCTCCATTCCTACGTTAGGAACAGGTTTGCCTCAGGAGAAAAGGGATTAATTTAAATCACTTGCAGAGATGAAAGAGTATTTGCCTGACAGCAAATGTATCACCACCCTTTGGTGGGGCACACTTCTGCCAGGACTGAGGCATGAATCTCTGCCAGACACATCCAAGGAACTGCTTTCATTTGGGGGTCCTCAGGGACCCCCATTTCAACCAGTGCTCTCTCCCTTCCAAGCATGTCTTTACCATTTCAATCTTGTCTATGCTGGGAATCAGGCAGGGTTTCTAAAACTTAATCAGATATCACTGTCATTCCAAATGAAAAAATGAAACCTTTTTTATTTTCGTTTCCTTCTTGGACTGCTCTGGAGATCAGAAGTTGTGCTGGTACTGGTAAAATCTGATCAAAGCTCAGACTCCTTTTTTGCAAACGAAAAAATACAATACAAACCTTGAGTTTTAGTCAGAATGCTTTTTCAGGTAAACATTTCCAGCTGGCTCCAGCAGTTACCTTTAAGGAGGTTGTCTGATCTCTGTAGCTAGAAAGAAACCCGCACCAGTTCACATCACTGCCATTTCTCTCTTTTTTTGTTTTGCTTTTATCACGCACTAGAAATTCACCAATGATGTCAAGTTCAGGGTTAAGAGGATTTTTAAGAATTTTATTATCGTATCATTCTTCTGATCCAGGAGATTGAGTTGAGATAACTGGGACCTGCACTCAGCCCTTCACCCCTTAGCACAAGTAAGCCTGGTAATTCCACGCAGACACGATGTTCCTGTGGAAGACAAATCCTGGCCTTTAACTGTCTCCTGCTCCTGTCCTGAGAAGAAACCTCTGAAAGAAATAAATTATTAAATTATTACTGAAGGTATCAGCCAGGAAGAGAGGCAGAACCTGTAAGTTGCTCACTCAGCGGTACGGCCAGCTAAGAGCTGGCAGTCTGTGCTTGGCTGTTCATTGTAACCTTCCTGGTAGTCCATGGGGAGAAATGAGAACTTACACATGCAATTCCTCCTTCTACATGGTCTGAAGACAGATCATTCACTCTCTGGAAATTACAGAATCACAGATTCACAGACCGGTGGGGGTTGGAAGTGCGCTCTGGAGATCAGCTAGTCCAACCCTCCCTGCCAGAGCAGGATCACCCCCAGCAGGGTGCACAGGATGGCATCCAGGCAGGTTTGGGATCTCTCCAGAGAAGGAGACCCCACACCCTCTCTGGGCAGCCTGGCCCAGGGCTCCGGCACCTGCAGACGGAAGAAGTTTTCCCTCATGTCCAGGTGGAACTTTTCGTGTTCAAGTTTGTGCCCATCACCCCTTGTCCTGTCCCTGGGCACCACTGAGAAGAGTCTGGCCCCTTCCTCTAGACACCCCACCTTGAGGTATTGATCAGCATGGATCAGATCCCCTCTCAGGCTTCTCTTCTCCAGGCTCAACAGAGCTGAGGAAAGCTCTCTCAGTCTTTCCTCGTACAAGAGATGCTCCAGGACCTTCACCATCCTCACAGCCCTACACTGGACTGTCTCCAGTAGTTCCCTATTTGTCTTGAACTGGGGAGCCAAGACCTGGACACAGCATTCCAGATGTGGCCTCACCAGGGCAGAGTAGGGGGGGAGGAGAACCTCCCTCATCCTGCTGGCCACTCTTCTCTTTAGCCACCTTTGTTCTAGCCCCTATTGGTATAGCTTAAGCAATTTAAACAAGGTGCCTGACTTTTAAAACTGTACAGTTTGGTGCAATGAATCCCAGACTCACCTACCAGAAAGGCGAGAATAACTGAGTGTTTGGTTCTTTGGTCAGTGCCAAGGAAACACTCGCTCATCTCCAGCACATCCAAAATTTTCAGTTTGTTGCTTGGAATGAGAAAAGCATCAAGAACAATTTGGTATCAAGAGTATATTGGGTTTAAACTGAAACCAAGGAGTCCAGGCTGGAGGTTTCTGTATCCCTTTAAAGTTAAATTTAGGGCAATATCAAAGTAAAACATCATTTCGGCATGCCAATTCAAAGTATTCATTTTGCCAGTGAAGAAACTGACTTTTAAAAATTTTATGTATTATTTTCTCTCTCTGCCTTTTCCTTGAAAATATTTGTCAAAGTCGGTTCAGATTCATAAATAATGATGTTTAACCTGGCCAGAAAATGGAAAGAGCAGAGCTGAAACTCACACTCATTTTCCCACCTACAGCCTGCCATCCTCTTCAGCGTATGGACTTCTGTGCTTGGAAACAAGAATAATATAGTAATCTATATAGTAATATAGATAAATGATGACTTCACATGTTTGGGGTTTTTTTTGCCCAGTTTCCCCTCTGCAGGGGTTTCTAGCTCCAAACACAGCCTGAAGTGATGACTGCATCATGGCGGACGATTCTTACTTACCTGTTTATTTACTCACCTGTTCTAAAAAAGCAGTAGGTAGCGATTCCCCTGCTTGCACATCCCTCACCGCAGTGATAACTGCAACAGAGCATCACCCATTTTCTATTAGAAATTAATTCTGATGTATGAATGTGCCAACGTTTATAATTAGCACAGTAATGTATAGGCCCTGCTCTTCATGGCTAATTTTTCATCTCTGTTATTATTCACTTGTTGGTGACAGTGACTGTTTTCCACCTCATAAAGTGACAAGACTCACATATCAACACTGATTAATGCATTAAAGGTTTTTCACATCAAAAAGAACCACAAAACCCATATGCACCATAAAGAAGGTAAAATAGAGCACAGTTTGAGTTGGGCAGTCGTGTACAAAAGTTTTGTACCTATAGCATACAGGTTTTCTGTCAGTATTGCCCCCAAACAAACCCACCGGAGCCTATGAAGAGATGATAAATACACCTGTCAGGCCCAGGTACCAGGAACATCCTTCTCCTTTAAGCATCAGCATTTCAGAACAGCACAGTTGTCATTTTTGCATCAAAATGAATGGTTGGGTTTTCAAGAGGCTCAATGAAGACACGATGGCTGCTTTGCAGACAGCTGACAAAACTTCACACAGGCAAACTCTGTCCAGATATGCAGTCCCATCAGAATAGAATATTATGCAAAATTGTGTTGATATCATCAGTATTTTATCTTAGAAGAAAATTCTGAAAATATTGACATAACCTTTTTAAGGCTGCTTTTATTCTAATAGAACATTTTCATTCTGCAGTTTGAAATTACTTTTCACTATTCAGTTATATTTTTAATCTCAACACTGACCTTAAAATTCAGTACATTTACTCACAAATCTTTGTTTTCAGGATCAAAAGTCCTGACGTGGACTGAACTTCACCAGAAAACAAGCAGTGGCAAGCAGCTGCAACACCATGAATCTCACTTATTGCTTTCCCAGGGCTGAATTCAAAATTCCCATGTCTTATTAAAAGACGAGCTCTAAAGAGTAGTCCTCTTCCAGCCATCATTACATCTTCTGGGATTCACGCTCCAGGCTGTGCAGTGAGGGAGATTGCACCCATATTGGGGTAAATGCAGTAATATGCATTCTACATGACCCAGGGGGCTAGGCAATGAAGTTACACAGCACAGTAATATTTCATTCAATCAGATACAGGCACAAGAGAGGACGTGTTTTAAAATGAAGGGGAAAATTTTATTAGTTAGAAATTGGCTTCAAAAACAGAGCCCCCACTCAATTGCATTTCTTACTCTCTTGGCTAGACCCTAAAACACTGAGAGCCGACCCCTTGGCTGGTGTAAATTGTGAAAGGTAATGTGGCCATGATGTTTTATGATGAAGTTCTGGCTTGTGTTAGTTGTATGCCAGTGTAAGCCCTCTGAGTGCCAGGAAATTATTTCAGCTTATAATTGAGATCTATATCTGCCCCCTGAAGAGTAACTGTGGTCTATAGCATACAGCTAATGGTTTTATTAGGAGCTTTTCAGTTCCCTGCTACTTTACTGAAACATTTTTTGCAAAAGATGAGTAAGTATTTCATCACCAGGAGCAGAAAAGACAAATACTCCCTAAACTTTTCTGGGTGCTGGAATGTCTTGGTACAAGGATACCTACTTGTAAGCAAGGCATCCTCTCTGTGCTGAGGAGCAGCAGGATGAGGTGACAGGGGTATATCCTAATTCAGATCCCTGGAGCGATTGCCATTACATGAAGATCTACCCAGGGTAGACAGGCACGTCTGCCCAAAGTACGTCTCTTTCAACAGAATTGACACATTTTCTCCTTACCAACAAATATTTGTATCAATAATGTTGAAATCCTGCCTGGATCTTATGGATGTTTTGTGGGTCCATTTCTTTATTTAAAATTCTGTCTTCTTTTACTATCTTCATTTATTTGAGGGTCTGACTGAATATAAAGTTTCTTCCTCCCAGCTTGGAGTTTCATTTGCCGCACAGCAACTGGCCCCATTCATCAACAGTTGGAGAGGAGAGGAGAGGAGAGGAGAGG